>JXTC01000045.1:642354-760659 GCA_002914845.1 Trema orientale
ATTACAATATTTAAAGTTAAAAAAATAACAACCCACTAACAACATGATCCTAAACTTGCTCCACGATTACAAAGCATGAATAGCAAAATAACTAATTCCTAAAAAACAGGAACAAACTTTGACACAATCAACTTAAAAAAACATACGTGGACATGTTTCAGTCCTGAAGCATTTTCTTAACATGTTTTCTTTTGACTCTGTTTTTAATTTGTTTTCCAATGAGCCAAATTTTGAGTGATTGTACACAAACTGGGATATGATTATTAGACATGTGATCGTGATCCTTTTACTATCTACTTATTGGTGCTCTTTAGATTACATCCTGCTGAAGTAAAGTACAGATTCCTAACCCGAAGAAACAGATAGCTCTTTGTTACCATAGCATAAATGAACAAGTCAAAGTGTCTTTACTAGTTTTCTTTATCTTGTTCCCATGAAGTTTCCTGTTTATCTTTTGGTTTTCAAGAGAAAAAGACCATCCACAATTGCAAAAGTTAATAGTAATTTATAGTAAAGTGAACCTGAACTGCTCCAATAATGATAAATCCTTGAAGTTCACTTTACTCTTTGGTTAACCAAATTGAAAGATATCCCATATCTAGTTCATTTCAAAGTAAGATGAGGACCCATATCATCGTAGCATTGCAGCCTTAACCAATACTTTGGTATATATGCTAGTAGGCGCAAAGTAGTATTCAACAGAAAGCCCCTGTTTCAGATCAGAGATTGCCATTTTTGGTATGATTTTTCATAGTCCAACTCAGGCTTTGCTAATTACATTTTTTTTTTTAATAATTTCTTTTTTTCTGTTTGCTTACTGCATTTAAAAGATTGAACTTCATAAATTCCATAAGCACTTTAGATCAACATATAGCGTGACAGTTTACATAATCTCATACTTTACTTTTTTACCTTTTGTGTTTTTTTTTTTTCCCCCCTCGATTCTTTATTTTTTATTTCTTTGTTTCTATTGAATGAAAGTAAGAAAGGTACCATACAATGGCAGCTGCTGGAGGAGATCATGAAGTTATTGATGTTGAGGCATTGGTAAGTAACTTACAGAGAAAGATGTCTGGTAAAATGGTCATGCCGCCTCGGTGCAGCATCTTCAAAATCCCAACCATACTCTCTAGGCACAATAAAACTGCTTATACACCCAATGCGTTTTCCTTTGGTCCCTTCCACCATGACACTGACCAACTGAAACCCACAGAAAAGATCAAATCCAAATATTTGCTTGGCCTTGTTTCTCGTCTTTCGAAAATCGATCCAAATCCTAGTACTCCAGACACCATACTAAGAAATCTCACCAACGCCATTAACGATGTTGAGAAAGAGGCTCTTCAGTACTATGCAGGGCCAATTGGTAAGAAAGCGGATGAGTTCGTAGAGATTTTGGTGCTTGATGGTTGCTTCATCATAGAGCTTTTCCGCAAGAAATCATATTCAGAACTCAGAGAAAAAGACGACCCGATATTCAACATGTCTTGTATGCTCCAATTTTTATCCCATGATTTGATTTTGCTAGAGAACCAAATACCTTGGTTGGTGCTTGACCTCTTGTTCAAGTTGACCCCAACTACATCCGTAGACAATAAGTCCCTCGTTGAACTCGCCATTGATTTCTTTAGTTACCTTTTTACTGAGAATCCACCTCGTGCTCAATCTATTCTTTGTATTATTCAGAACCATGAACACAAACACATTCTTGATCTGTTGAGGAGTTCATTGGTTTTGAATTCTAGTATAACAAAACAGAAAAGTCATAAGTGGCAGCATATGCGTTCGGCCACAGGTCTTCGGGACTCAGGAATCACATTCAAGCAGAATCTTTTCTCAGATTCCGTCTTGGACATTACATTCTGCAAGAAAAAAGGTGTCATGGCGATTCCACCATTGCTTATTCACGAGACCACGGAGACAGTGTTCCGAAACCTCATCAGCTTAGAGCAGTGTTGCCCGAATTATGAACCCATAGTCACTTCTTACGCTGTCCTCTTGGACAACCTCATCGACACGAACACGGACATTCAGATACTTGAAAAGAACAATGCAATTGTTAACTGGTTGAATATCGACGACGCAACCAAATTCTTCAACAAACTTTACATTGATACTTACGTCAAGGAGAACTACTATCACCAGCTTACTAGTGACGTGAACGGATATTGCAGGAGAAGTTGGCATAAGTATCGAAGAATCCTTAAGCGCGACTATTTCAAGCATCCGTGGGCGCTTATGTCAGTCATTGCTGCGTCTGTCGCACTCATTCTCACCTTCTTACAGACTCTGTATGCCATGAAATGATAATGTATAGCATCTTAATTCCCTTTCCTTAGAAAATGTTGTTGTGTTCTGTACTTGGCTAGGTATGATGTCATTTTTTGAGTCTGTTTTTCTACTTATATATGTCAGTTTGTGTAATGAAATAAATTATCTCCTTACAGAAGACTTTGTGTAATGAAATAAATTATCTCCTTTGGAGGGTGTATTTCGTGTTGTTTTACAATTCATTTTATTATGCATGCAGATAACAAACTTGATTAGGATCATAGACTCCATGCGATTGAGGCTCAAGCATTTCCACGTCCAGTCTTGTAAAACTTACAAAATTAGAAGCCAGAGTGACCCCCTAAGAGAGGCCAGAATGAAAAATGGGAAGGAAGGATAAACTAGGGAGAAAGAAAATATAAGGATAAAAAAAAAGAATATATTTTCCATTGACTTCTCATCTTCTCTTTGATTTATGTCAAAATTGAAGTAACACCTGATACTCTGAAAATATTTATATTTGTCAATCTCAAGATTGTAAGCAGACTAGAAAATTAATGAAATTATCTTCCTTTTACCAGTTTTTATTACTATATTGTACTTTTGTTCAAAAAAGTAATTGTTATAAATATAAACAGTTGACTATTAATGAAAATTTCGATGGTCAAACCTAAATTTTTTCCAAATTTGACTAATATGTCTATTTCTTAAAAAACAATAAAAAACTTAGAATTGTAATATTATGGTGCAGGGTTTTATATATAGATTAGGGATGTCAGTGCAATTTCTTAGAAGAAGGATAGAAAGCTATTATATACAAAATTTATCCAATAGATAATCTGAATTTTTTTTTTTCCTTTTCGGTCTTGAAGTAGAGTGTGGATAATTTTCTTGAGATATGACCTTGTATATGTGCACAGTTTCCCTACTTTTTCATAATTCTTCACTCACAGTTTCTCTTCCATCTACTTTCTCTTTTACAAAACAACCCATCCCTCCTATTTTCATCAATTTTCTCTCTACCCTTTTCACCTATTCCAAAAATACATAATCTGAAACAATAATAATAAAAAGGTTACGCTTTATCTCAATTATATATTTTACAAATTTTTATTCCTTTCTATGCAATAGTAGTAACATTGGCAGATTAAAAGTACTTTAGGCTTAATAACACTACTCATCTTCATAATAAAAGTATCAAAGAGAAAAAAGTATTCCTCTGTTTTTAGTCCATATATTTCAAATAAAATTCAAAATGTCACCGAGTCTAGGGTGCAAAGCCAGTTTGGATTATATGGGCAATCCACTTTGATATGGATAGCCATATCATGTGTGTCACGCAGACACTTCAGATAATTATGCACTGTCCACTATCCTTGTAACTCCTTTTTTTTTTTTTTTTTCTTTATCAAAAAAATTAAAGATGTTTTAAAATTCATGTTGAGAAATTTATCAGATGTTTCCTAATTTCCTTTATATAATGTAGTCTTTGGAAAAGATCCAAGAAATGGTACCAATCTTTCAGGAAAGATTCCTGTATAGATTGGACCGTGGACAAACTCGGAGCCGTCCACAACAAATTGGTGGGTCAACCAACCCCTACATCGCGTCCCATTAGAAATGTCCTTTGCTTTGAGGAAAAATCTTCACTGTATTCCGTACAAGCTAGTGGGAATGGATCTTTCTAAGAAAAGCAAAAGCCTATTGGTCAAACAACATTTATTAGTGTTTTTAAACTTGGAAAGAATAAAATCAAAAAATTAGAGGGTATATGTATACTTATATACGCATTAGCAATCAGTTATCTAGAGCAACCTTTCTAAAAAAATAAATAAATAAATATAAAGCATTACTAGAATTCTGCATCATATATTTCTTCGACAATCTATTTGAAGAGAAATTGTTTTGGTCTAATTTTTTTTTTCCCCTTTCTTCCTCACTTCTCTCATTATACCTTCAAAAACGTCTGCTGCAGCAAAACGTATATCAGAAAACTCGTCGTGCCACAGCCAAGTGGCCATGTAGCCCCCGCAGAGACGGATTAATTGAGACTCAAAGCTCTAGAGGTACGCGCATATTGCCGTCAATTGAAACAATTCCCTAGTGACAGCTTGATCATGTGTGTATGCAGTGCACCTAATTTGAATCCTTGCTCTTTTATGAATTAAGATTTTGAGTTATAAATCAACCCCTTTTTCTTTAGGAAAATATAACTTAGCCCATATAAATTAGCCATTTAAAGCTTTAGTTTAATTTCTTTTTCTTTTTCTTTTTCTTTTTCTTTTTTTAAAGTATAGTTTAGCTACAGTTTAAGCTGGTGCTAAAGACAATGTAAATTTGATAGGCTAATAAAATATAAATTAGAAAGGAATGTGAGGATCCTAACTCGGGAATCAACATTAAGAGTTGGTGCGGTAGCTACTAAGTTCAGTCTCTTAGCACTAATTTAATATTTTTCTGTAGCTTTAATCTAAAATGATACTTGTATCATGAAATGATATTTCCTAGTGACTTTAATTATAATTTTTGTGACAATAATGGGACATAATACCGACTTGACTTTTTCTGTCTTAACTTTTTCTGTTAACTTTTTCTTATATTGCTTTTCGCACAATATTTGAGAATCAATTTGGCGAAAGGAATGAATGTTTTCTGTTGAATTTTATAAACAGAGATACCATAAAATTAAGTTCATGATGAGTAATACGATCTCAATATATATATACAAGCAATACTATAGAGTATCTCATGGGATACATTATTTACATGTGGCCTCCACATTTATATATATATAAGCGAGTTCTCAATAGTACTTTTATTTTTTTCCATAAGTTTGACTAATTTAAAAATAACCTATAATAACAAGTTATTTGATTCAATTTGTTAATTATGAATTTATTTTTTTATTTCTTTTCTTTTAGAATTTGAACTTTAAAGTTATTATTGTTAATTACCTTCAATTTGAAACTATATGTACTATTATAATTTCAATGTTTCATCAAATTTCTTTTTCACTAGAGAAAAGATAAATTCCAAGTAGGCATAATTTTTATATTAGGAATACGTTGTTTTTTTTCTGTTAAAAAAAAAAACTTTGATACGTAAAGGAACTACATTAAAAGAAAATCTGTTAAAAAAAAAATAAAACTTTATATGTGAAGTTGGCTCTTCATTTGGTATAGTATGCATTGTAAAAAACTTAAAATTTTTACACATTTTAATTAATTTTCTATTTTTTAAACCTTAAATTGGAATAACTAATTTTAAAAAGGAACCATTAAATTTATTTTTCTTCATAGTTAATTTAATGAAATGAACCAAAAAAAAATATACATAAAGAACTATATTGAAAGAAAATTTGTTTTAAAAAAACTTTATACATAAATTAACTTAAACTTTGTACATTAATTAATTTCCATTTTGAAAGACTTTAAATAGGATTAATTATTGAATATACCTTCGGTTTGAGGACTTTAAATAATAATAATAATAAAACTGATCAACTCATCAAGTTTACCTATCTTTTATATTTTAAATAACTTTTTATATTTATATATGTATTAATTATATTAAAATTTTTAATAAAATTACTGATATTATTATAACCATTAGATTAATATCCAATGGTTCAAATTAGAGTATCCACCTATAGAGCGAAAATAAAAATCTCCATTAAAACCTCATCCTGTATATATATACATATATATATTGTTTTATTTAGGATTAGAATTAACCACTTTTACTTATACTAGGGCTCGAACTCTTTCCACTCACACCTCATGAGTCCTATACCAATTACCCATTGAATTAATTAGCCTCAATTCACAGCTCCACTTTTGTATTAGTGTATGGCACATAGGTATCTTCCTTATATTTAGACTGTGACCGTCAAGACGTACTTTGACGTTTGGCCTTTAAGGAAAGCATTTTAAATAGCAAGATCAGTAGTACTGTCCACATTTAAATTTCTAGGCAAATCTCACATCCTTTTACACTTCTTTTCTTCTTCTTCTTTTTTTTTTTTTTTCAACGAAAGGAAAACAACGTTATGGAAGAGGCTGCTGGCGGAGATCATATTGCAATTGATGTAGATGCATTGGCAACTGACTTGAAGAAAATGATGTGCTCTACTAATTTGACCATGTCTAGTAAGTGTTGCATCTTCAGAGTCCCAAACATACTGTCCAGGCACAATCCAAAAGCTTACACACCCAATGCATTTTCCGCTGGACCCTTCCACTACAACAAACCACATCTAAAAGCCACACAGAAAATCAAATTGAAGTATCTACATGGCCTCATCTCCCGTTTTCAAAGTCCTGAGACGATGTTAACTCAACTCACCAAAGCCATCGTCGAGGTTCAGAACGACGCTCGTGAATGCTATGCCGGACCTATTGATATAAGCAATATGGATGAATTCATTAAAGTTTTGGTACTCGATGGTTGCTTCATCATCGAGCTGCTTCGGAAATTTACATGGAAGGATCTTAGAGAAGTAGATGACCCCATATTCAACATGTCTTGCATTCTCAAATTCTTGTACCATGACTTGATATTGCTAGAGAACCAAATACCTTGGTTTGTGCTTAAGCGTTTGTATAACTTGACCATGACCACACGAGTCGAGCAGAGTACACCCCTTAACCTACTAGCCATTGCATTCTTTGGCCGCAGTTTATTCTCCAGGAGTTTTCCTTCGGTTGAAGCCCTGAAAATGTTTGTTTCTGAGAAACACGAAAGCAAACACATTCTTGATCTGTTGAGGAACTCAATGGTTTTGTCTTCTCACATTCGGAAAGACAGATACTATAATTTCGATTATTCGCAGCCAATGCCTTCTGCTACAAGTCTCAAGGCCGCCGGGATCAAATTCAAGATGGGCACGTCAGAATCCATCTTGGATATTAAATTCCGCAAAGACGAAGGCGTATTAGAAATTCCACCATTATTCATTCAGGAGACAACAGAACCTCTGTTTCGAAACCTTATCAGCTTGGAGCAGTGTCTTCCAAACTGCGAAGGTCTAATCACTTCTTACGCTATACTCTTCGACAACCTCGTTAGCAGTACCAAAGACATGGAGATTCTTTGCAAGAGTGAGGTTGTTTATAACTGGTTGAACATTGAGGACGCCACCAAATTCTTCAACCGAATACTTTTGTCAAGGAAACTTATTATCTCGGACTTACTACTGAGGTCAATGATTATTGCCGACGCCGTTGGCATAAATACCGAAGAGTGCTCATTCATGACTATTTCAAACACCCTTGGGCGCTTATTTCGGTTATCGGCGCAGCTATCCTACTGATCTTTTCATTCTTACAAACCTTGTTTACTATAATTAATTATAAGTAAATATTCATCTTACATCCATTCATAGTTTGTCATCCCGTGAAGAATTCATTAATTTAAAAACATTAAAAAAATAAATAAATAAATAAAAAGTCAATATTGAGAGAATGATTATAAGCTCTGCTTTAAATACAAAATTTACGACTAGCTAACTAACTTTACTTTGCCTTAATCCTCTTCTAAGCTTACATGTGTGGCTAACAAACTATCAGCAATCTAATTAATACAATGGTTTAATACTAAGGAGCATTCACATTGGTGGCAATATAACAGAGTTGCCGCATAGTACAGTGAAAATATTTAGGTATCAAGCAATGTGATAATTTTGATTTATTAACATATCTATAATAACTGCATACAGTCTTGTAAATAAATGCTTTTGGTTCTCTTAATCTGGATAAGCAGTTGATACATGCCTTATTTCTAAATAAATGTTCACTTTCCCTAAATAAACGTATTTCGGAATGGTTATTGAAGGGAATCTTTAATGACTTTTTTGCCCTGAAGCTGATGAAAAGCTCATCTCAATGTGTTTTGCTTTAACTACAGAAACTTTTTCGATTTGCATTTGTGGACACTTTTGTCCTTACTTAAAGGAAAGAATCTTGAATATTGGCTATTTTGAAGACTACACGTTAATACTCTCACCCTTTAGTGAAGTAAAGCACATATTCTCCAAAATCTAAACAGAGAGCTCTCTGTTCCTGAAGCTTGATAAAAACCCTGTTTTTCCTAGACAGAGCTCTTTAATTTTCGAAAGACACAAGAAAAAATAGTTTAAAATAAGAGCATCTAAAATCCTACCTGGTTAAATGCGAAAGCAAAATTAGTAACTTAGTTCTTAATTTAGTGAAGCTTGAATAAAATTCAATGATTAATAATTGAAAATGCACTTTATTCTATGCCAAAAAATCGAAACATATTCCATACCTAGCACATATATAAAGCTAGAAGGTCTGTTTCATTGTTGCATTGCCGCAATTATCTCAAACACCACACTCGCTATATGCTAGTAGTAGGGAGTAGTACTCCATAGAAAGGCCCTGTCCAGATAAGAGGTTGCCAATTGTGGTATGATTCTTTCTTATTCACACTCTGTATTTTCTTAGGGCACATTTTCGTTCTTTCATGTTTATTTAATTTTCCCTTGCTTACTGTATCGAAAGAACATTATAAATTCCATATTAAACATCAACTTATAGCATGATGTCTTTACTTTTACATAACCTCATTATTTCAATATTAACCTCATACTTCAATATTTATTTTTTTCTTTTTTCGATGGAATAATAAAGGTTCGCAAGGTATAATATAATGGCGGATGCTGGAGGAGATCATGAAGTTATTGATGTTGAAGCATTGGAAAGAAACTTACAAAGAAAGCTGTCTGGTAAATTGGTCATGTCGCCTCGGTGCAGCATCTTCAAAATCCCAACCATACTCTCTAGGCATAATAAAAATGCTTATACACCCAACGCATTTTCATTTGGTCCCTTCCACCATAACAACGATCAATTGAGACCCACAGAAAAGATCAAAGCCAAATATTTGCTCGATCTTATGTCTCGTGTTTCAAATCCAAATTGTTCAATTGGTCCAAATTCAAATCCAAATTGTCCAGTTAGTCCAAATTCAAATCCAAACTGTCCTATTAGTCGAAATTCAAATCCGAACTGTCAGATTAGTCCGAACTCAAATCCTAATCCAGACTGTCCATTAATTAGTCCAAATTCAAATGATATTAGTCCAGACATAGTCAGTATGTTGATCAAGAAGTTCACCAAATCCATTCGCAAGGTTCAGAAAGAGGCTCGTGAGTACTACGCCGGAGAAATCGGTATCCAAGCAGAAAAGTTCGTCGAGATTCTGGTGCTTGATGGCTGCTTCATCATAGAGCTTTTCCGCAAAAAATCATATTCGAATCTGAGAGATAAATGTGATCCAATTTTCACCATGTCCTGTCTGCTCCAATTTCTATACCATGACCTGATATTGCTTGAGAACCAAATACCTTGGATGGTGCTCGAAATCTTGTTCAACAAGACTATTACATCTATAGACAAGAAGCCCCTTGTTGAACTGGCCATTGATTTCTTTGGTAACATTTTCTCAACCAAACCAACTCCCACTCAGCCTCTTCTTTCTGTTAATCAAAATCATGGACGAAGCAAACACATTCTTGATCTTTTGAGGAATTCGTTAGTACTAAACTCTAGTGTAACAAAGCAAAGAAGTTATCAGTGGGAGCCTATGCTTTCAGCTACAAATCTCCAAGACTCCGGAATCACGTTCAAGGTGAACTTTCATTCCGATTCCATCTTGGACATTCAGTTCTGCAAGAAAACCGGTGTCATGGTGATTCCAACTCTGCTCATTCAAGAGACGACGGAAACCGTGTTCCGAAACCTCGTCAGCTTGGAGCAGTGTTGCCCGAATTATGAGCCCATAGTCACTTCTTACGCTGTTCTCCTGGACAACCTCATCAACACTAACGCGGATATTCAAATACTCTGCAAGAGTAAGACCATTGTTAACTGGATGAATATGGATGACGCTACGAGATTCTTCAACAGGCTTTACATTGACACTTTCGTCAAGGAAAACTATTATCTACGGCTTACTAATGAGGTGAACGAGTATTGCGGACGCAGTTGGCATAGACATCGAAGAGTGCTTGTGCGTGACTATTTCAACCACCCATGGGCGCTTATTTCGGTCATCGCGGCCTCTACGGCTCTCATTCTTACTTTCTTACAGACCGTGTTTGGCATCATTAAAGGATAGTTTCTATATTATGTCATTTTGTAACCATTTTTTCCTTTTTGCGAAGCGAAAAAAACAAAAAGTTCCTTGGAGAGATTACTTCTTTTTTTTTTTAAAGAGAAAAACTTTCATTAATAATAAGAGGATAGTATAATACCGATAAAGAGATTTTTTATTACAGAGCAAATAACCATAAAAAACTGATAAAAGTTTTTAGAGTAAAAATGCACCTTGGGATCTTAGCGAAATCGACCTGTGAGGAGGGAATTTATGCAAATTACTGTTGACCTGTGAGGAGGAGATTTATGCAAATTACTGTTGATGTGTGTTTCGATAGAGCTCTAGCCTCAGTGATTGGCTCGTTATGACCTCCATTAAGCATCTATTATTGGTGTCTCTTACTTCTTGTCAGAAAACTATAGGAGAGCAAATACTACCTTACACATGCTCCAAATTTAAACAGATCTAAAAGAAACCATCATGGATCAAGATCTAGATAGACTAAAATAACAGAAACATAAACAAATACTATAAACTAGTACAAATCTAAATCTAGAGGACTCGAGACTACTAAATTTAGGAAGAAAACAACCTCCTCACCTAGGATGATTATTTAATACTAAAACAAGAAATAGGAAAAAAAATTATAAAGAACTCGTATCAGAGAGAAAGAAAACTCATTTCTGATAAGGGGAGGTACCTATCAATGAGGGAGAGCTGCTAGTGAAGGAAAGACGGCTTCTGGCGTGTTAGAGAGTTTACTTCTTGTTAATGTGTGATAAATGATTTATGGTATTATTATTAGCGAATCCATAAAAACAGAAACTAAATCAAAGGATGACATGGGTAATTGGGTATGCACTTTTGTTGCTTATTCTGGATGAGACATTTTGGGTAAGTTCCCTTGTTTTTTCTGAGTCTAATTTCACGTTTGGGAATTAGAATTAGTGAAGCCCGTACTTTGGGGACTCCTTAAACATTAACGGGTAGTTCGTTATTTATTAGTTTTATTCATTCATTCATTTATTCATCATCATCATCATCATCATCATTATTATTATTATTGTTTTTTGGCAAATATTCGGCTACATTAAAACTTCTGTTTATTCTTCTTCGACCTAACAAGTTTTCTTCAGAGATGTGCACTCACTACTTACCTTTTGATACTATAACCAGGCAGTAGATCTTTCTTTTCTTTTTTTTTTTTTTTTTTAACGGAAATAAGATTGAATCTAACTGAAAAAATACCATAAAAGTTCACCGTAGAACGTATAACCATAGACAAGGCTGAATTTAATTATTGCAAAAATATCAATCTTTTAATTTTTTTCAACAATATTTTCGAATTGCCATACATGAAAGCTTCTGTCTAATTACTCAGACTGCGGTAGTCTTTGATGAGGGATAGCTGCAAAGTACGTAACGAATAACTGAATCCTCGAAGCGTTATTGAAAAAAAAAAAAAAAAGAAAGAAAGAACCCCGGATTATGGCCATTTCCAAATTTAGTTACTTCACACATATGAACTCCTTGCACTTATGGTGAAGTAAAGCATAAATCCTGCTTAACATAGACTGTTCTTTGTTACAAAGCGTACGGGTGAGCTCTCTTTTGAAAAGCTTTATATTCTTTTTTTTATTTATTTGTACCAACGAATTCTGATTTCTAAAGGAAAAAAAAATAGTAAAATTTAAGGAAATTAACTTCCCATCTTGCTATAATGTACATACTAAATGTGATTTGGAAACTTGAAGCTGATTCACGTGTCAATGATTAATTAATCAATAATTCAATATCCTAGTTAGCACTTTATTCTATGAGTATTATGGAACTCTTACATATTCCCCACATCTAATATGAATAAATCAAATTAGTGTTTAGCAATATATATATATATATAGATTAGGTACCAGAGAAATGTCCCGTACCCTTGTGCGGCAAAAGCCGAGCCAACTTTTTCATATAGAGCCAGCCCTGTTTCTAGGAGATCAAGTTGCAATTTCTGGTATGATTTTTCACTTTTCATTTTGTTGTTTATTACTTTGTTTTGCTATTTAGGTACTTTTGGTCTCTTATCTGTCATTTCCTAGCATTTTTGGATAAAAATTGAAACTGTGCTGAAAGATATTAAAATCATGGTTTGCTCTAAGTATTCTGTTCAGAGTTCAGAAACGTACTTAGACTTTATGATAATATAGCTGTCAAATTAGACCAAAGTGTGAGTACTATATTCTTTTCCTTAATTTCTTCGAATTTTTTGTTTGTACGTACTTTTTGATAAAGGGAAACCCAGAAAATGGCAGCAGATCAGGCTGGATCAGGAGAACATGTTATAACAATTGATGATGTCAATGGATTGGCAACTGAGTTAAAGAAGTCAATAGCTGATGACAGCTTGTTCAGGCCGCTTAAGTGCTGCATCTTCAGAGTCCCAACCATACTCTCCAGGCATAACGAAAATGCTTATGTCCCCAATGCATTTTCCATTGGGCCCTTTCACTACATGAAACAACCTGTCATGCAAGCAACACAGAAAATCAAATTGAGATACTTGAAAGGCCTCATCTCTCGCTCTCAGCCGAGTCCTGGTATTGATGACGAGTCAAGGCTAAAGGATTTCATCAACGCCGTTGGCAGACATCTCGAAGTGGCTCTAGAGTACTATGCTGAACCAGTCAGTATGAGTTTGAAAGAATTTACACATGTTTTGGTAGTTGATGGTTGCTTCCTCATAGAGCTATTCCGCAAGAAAGCCTACAAGGATCTTAGAGATGAGAACGACCCAATATTCAAAACGTCTTGTCTTCTTCAATTTCTCCACAATGACCTGATATTGCTTGAGAACCAAATCCCCTGGCTGGTGCTTGACACTCTGTTCCAATTAACCAAAGATACATCCATAGACAAGAAAACCCTTGTTCAACTTGCCATTGAGTTCTTTGGCAACATTTTCTCAACCACACAACCGCCAGTTCAGCCACATGATCTTGATAAGTTGAAAGGAACGAAACACATTCTTGATCTTTTGAGAAGCTCATTGGTTTGTTTTTCTAACATGTATAATGCGAAAATCCCTTGGAAACCAATGCCTTCAGCTAGTAGACTCAAGGAGGCTGGAGTCAAATTCAAAAAGGCTAAAGATTCAAAATCTATCTTGGATATAAAATTTTCAAACGGTGTCCTTGAAATTCCACCACTACTCATTGAAGAGACCACAGAGCCCATTTTTCGAAACCTCATCTGCTTGGAGCAGTGTTGCCCAGGGTATGAAGCTGCAATAACCTCTTATGCTATTCTCATGGACAACCTCATTAACACAACAACTGACATGGACATACTTTGCGATAGCGGAGTGGTTCAAAACTGGTTGAATGTTGAGGACGCCACCAAATTCTTCAACCAACTTTACACAGACACTTATGTCAAAGAAAACTACTATCTCCTACTTGCTGCACAAGTTAATCGACATTGCAAGCGCCATTGGCCAAGATATCGGACAGTGCTTATGCGTGATTATTTCAACCATCCTTGGGCTCTTACTTCGGTTATCGTTGCGGCTTTCCTAGTAGTTTGTACATTTTTACAGACATATTACTCTATCGTCAAATAGCTAGC
The DNA here is from genome assembly GCA_002914845.1 of Trema orientale. Classification (NCBI taxonomy): domain Eukaryota; kingdom Viridiplantae; phylum Streptophyta; class Magnoliopsida; order Rosales; family Cannabaceae; genus Trema; species Trema orientale. Next base: position 656,359 of record JXTC01000045.1, read on the forward strand.
ATCCTAGTTTGCTGCTCTTACTTTTTCTCTTCTTTTTTTTTTACCTTTTTTGGAGTAATGTTCTTTGTGGGTGATCTTTTGTATTTTCTTTGAAATCTGGATCAGAGTGTATTTCGTGTCTGTTTAATAAATTATGACGTATATATCTATGTTGTCATGGGCACGTTGAAACCGGATTAACATTTTTTCAGCGACAAGTTAAGTTAAAAAATTAAGAACATCAAAATATCATGAATTAAATCAGGATGCATCTTTAGCTGTGACATTTTAGATCTTTCTTATTTTGTCGGATATAATTCGAAACAACATTTAGTTCAACCCCACTAATGGATAATTCTTGGTATAACCAAGATAGGGAATTAAGTGCTTTTTCCTACTGACATATAACTCTCAATGGAGAATTCTTGGTATAAACATCACAGGGAAGTGCGCTTTCCTTCTGACATATAATGGCCCCGTTTGTTTCGCCTATTTGAATGTGTGTATTTGAATGGAAATTGTGGAATGGGTTATAATTGGAATAGAAGACATTTGAATGAAAAAAATAGTGGAATGGGTTATAATTAGAATGAGAGTATTGGAATGGACCATTCAAAAACACATCTTCCCCTCCATTCTCATCCAAGACACAAAAATCCATTCAAATAGTTGATGTGACTGATGAACCATTTGAATGGAAAAACTAAATTGTTGAAACAAACACTCATTCCAAAAGACCATTTGAATGGAAAATTTAGAGTTGTTGAAACAAACACTCATTCAAATGGATTTTCTATTCTAATGGAATGGAATAAGTCTCTGGTTACGACATTCACCCATACTAGGAACGAATGGAAAGTCTGACAATAATTTTAAAAAATAAAACGTCTCTTTCTCAAGGCCACCTTTGCGGGTGAGAGAGCTTTTATGCTATACAAGACAAGCTTACGACTAATGAGTATACTTTCAGCATCAAAAATTTTTCTTTTACTCAAGCTTCATTTTGAACATATAGGTATACGAATTAATGTTTTTACGAAGGAGAACACAATTCCACCTTAACTTATCAATAATATGAAGTTAGTCCCACTCGTTTTTAACCCTCAAAATGACACCTCATAATAGTGTCCATACGTCATTTTCCTGCAGTTTTTACTTCCCTTGCTTAATAATCAGGTGAAAGCGTGTTGGCCCAGATACCCGAAAATTACTTCTACATGAATATAATACTTGTGTTCATGCATGTTTTGTTTTGTTATTATTTTTTTTTTCCTTTTCTCGCAAATCCTTTTCTTTACTATCATTACCCAATAGTTGAGATCTAGTAGGATTTATTTTCCCCTTCAGTACTACTCCATGTTCAGTACTATACTAAAAAAAGAAAAAATGTGTTGCAATATCTTGTGTTGCTCGTTACCAAAAAAGTGTGAATAGTGGTAGATGTTGCTGGTGAAGTAAAGTATTAATTCTCCCTAATTTATGTAATTATTTACTGAAGGTTCAAACGGAATCTTCTTTTAGCAGAAGAAGAAAATTGAGGAAAGTAAGGGAAGCTGATCGATTCGTGCTTCACTTCAAGTATCTGCAAAATATATATTTTCAATTTTATATGGAAGAATGAAATTCGCCGCTCAAAATTCTGAAAACTACTTTATCTATTCCTGAGGATTTTGATTAACTTTTCATTCTCCTATGTCGTGCGCGTCTTGGTGAATGCAAGCGAACTAGTAGCCCCAAGCATCAAAGGTATGCATGATCAATAAATGCATTAATCGGAGCTTAGGAAATTACATCGATCGAGTAAGAGCTTATAATTAGATCTTTTAGGGCTTGGAAATTTTTAAACCTACTGATGAGACTGGAATTTTAGAGAGAATAAAAGTGAGGGCAAGACATCGGAAACGCTTTAGCTTTTAATTTGTGAAAACTCTTAATTAGGTTGGTAGTAGTAGGGATGTTTATTGGTCGGATTCAATCATTTATACAGTTAGTTGAATTATTCAGTATTTCTTTATATATAAACAGGCTCCTCAAGAGAATATCATTAATCAAAGCAAAAAGCTTCAAATTATAATAGCAAAAAGCTTCAAATTATAATGTAAGTATAATGATTATATTTTCAAACTAAAAAAAAATGAAAAATAGACCACAAACACAACTAAGAACAAATGTGTGGAGATTACCCTAATTCTTCAAGAGAAAGAGATAACAAGGACCACCAGCAATCTATTGTCTTTAATACTTGCTCTTGGCTGCATTCTTGGCGAGGTAGACTATACGAGGCCAGCACCAATTGAGATCCATACCGATGGAAAAGAAAACAAAATAAAAACTAACTACTAAAGAGATCTTGATCTGAGAAGAAATCTCAGATCTAAGATCTAGACTGGACTAAAATCCACACAAAATGTGGTACTACAAACTAGAACTAGATCTGGACTTATTAAAACAAAAAAAGAAAAAGAAAAAAGAAGCAGGCAGGAGAAGAAAAAAGAGGGTGATAAGAGAATGCTGGAGGAGAAGGGAAGATGCCATATCTGGCCTCCAAGTGGGGCAGCCTTGACTTTTTTGTTGGAATGAGATGCAGGTAGAGTAGGGATGGCAACCGGTCGGGTTCGGTGCGGGTATGGCTATCCCGGCCCCCGTACCTACAGGGAAAAATCAAATTTACCCGTTTAAGTTGGCAGAGTGGATTCGGGTATTACCCGTATGGGTAGGCGGATACCCACGGATACCCATACCTGATGAAAAATTAAAAATAATATATTATTTGAATAATCTGAAAAATAAAAAGAAATATGAATTTAAAGAGGAAAAAAATCTAATGACAATATCATATACTAAAATTAGTAATACTTCAATAATGCAACTTAATTTTTATATATACATATTTATTTATGTGTATCTTACATAAATTATATATATACCTAATATATATTTTTTATTTTTTATGTATATAAATAATTGGGGTGGGTACGCGGGGCGGGTACCCCTATACCCGTACCCGGATTAGGTTTTTCGCTTAGTACATGTATATACCCACCCCGTTTACCCGAATAATCGGGTATTACCCGCCCCATTAGGGTCGGGTATCCGCGGGTAAACGGGTTGGCGGATATAGTTGGCCTCCCTAAGGTAGAGAGAGAGGCTAGAGAATTTATATTTCAAGAGTAAAAGGCTTTTAATTATTAGTATTTCTATTTGTATGTGAATATCTAATTAAATGTAATTTGAAAGCAATTATTATTATCGGCCGGTGGGCTAGTTGAACTGTCCATCCAACCGACCAATTTATAAAATTCTGGTTACAAATTAATTTGCAATTTGATACTTAATTGTCTCCCTTCAATTAAAATAAAAGAACATTAAACAAAATTCGTCACAACCCAAAAATTCCTTCACAATTAACCCATCCAACAATTTGGTGGGATTGATCAAATTAAACCCATATTATTATTTTTATCATTATCATCATATCATCTTTCTAAAGGAAAAACACACATTATGTCGAGAAACATTCAAATATATATATAGGGCACCAATTTAGTAGGTATTTTTTTTTCTTTTCACCTATACATAGATATCATTTTGGCCAATGAAAATTTATTATGCATATTTTTTTATTGTAAAAAGTAGGAGAGAGAGATAGCATTAACGATGTACGTTTTTCCATGCACCTTATTATAATCGTTGGATTACCATTAGATGATGATCCAATGAGCTTAAAAAAAAATACCTATACATAGGTAAAAAAAAAAAATATATATCTACTGGATTGGCAACCATATATAAATACCTATTTATATATGAATTTAGTTTTCTAAGGTTAAAAACACTAAACGGATAGACATTCAAACAATATACAAGTTTCTAAGTATATTAGTTTTTACGGCTTATAGTTGTCAATATGAAATATGTATTTAAAATATTTTAATATTTTTAATTAGTAAAAAATTAGACATGTAAATTAAGCTCGGTTAGGTCACATTAACTTGGGCAAGTTGGAACTAAAACTAACGTGCTGGATCAAAATTTCAATGATTTTTACTTTTAACCCAATAAATTATTGTATCACTTGTAATTTTCGGCTGTTATTTATATTTTGGCGTAAATTTATTTAATTTGGCATTTGATATAAGAAGTTAGTAATTTGTACTTCCGCTAGCACAACAAATTAAGTAAGGTAATAGAAATAAAAGCTTGCGAGAGAGGTAGGTGGGTTTTGAAATCTAAGAATCATACAGTTCCTGCTCAGAGCAAAGATTAGAGAGTCTCTCTTTCAACGTGAAGATTTATATATATAATATATATATAGGATTTTTTTTCGTACTTATTATACATATATGAGTTTTTCTTTCAACTACTCAAATTGTTAGTCATTAGATATAATGATACAATAGCTTCAAGAGAAAAAAAAAAAAAAACAAGTGCCTATAAATAAATATTAAAAATAAACGAACAAACAAAAAAAAAAAAGGGAAAAATACAAATATATCCCCTGGGTTTAATCAAAATGCTAGTATTACCATCCTATTCTCAGAAATAACAATAACGTCCCCTATGATTTTGAAATTCTTTTAAAATCCTCCTACTACATAAAATTTGTTAAAATTAGCACTTAAAATGACTAAAGTACCCATCAGTTATGAATATCAAATGCTTACGTGTTGTTAGTTAGGAATTAGCGTACTTATTCGCGTAGCCAAACAGACAAATTTAGACCCACGATCTCAGTCGTTTTAGATAACTCGAAGGCGGAAAGAGTCACATAAAACTAACGGTATTTGTCTTCATCACGCAAGATCATATAGAACATATGTTGACAGAAACGAGTGCTTTGGTACTCTGGTTAAGTTTCAGATGACGGTCACGATGAAACACTCTGTCTTTCTCTACTGCGGCAACGTTGCGGTAAGGCACCCTTCGTTCATGGTTTAGGAGGACGGTATCGACGAAAAAAAACTTTTATAGAGTTCGATCGAAACGTGGGTATGATTTGTTAGATTTATTTTCTCCATTTAAAGAAAAAATATTTGACAGAAAGATATTGTCAATTTTTTTTTTCAATTTTGTTATTTCATTCGAAATGTGTTACTCAATTCCTTGATATTACATTACTTGATATCTTTCATATGAAAATTCTAATATGTTCTGAAAAGGTTCTTTTTCCGTTGGGGATAGGAATTCAATTTTACTACCTAACTATCATAATTGTTTGTAGTTGTGTAAAGTAAATCGTTTTTTTTAATGTATTTTTTGCGTCCATTTTCTTCTTATATATTTGTGCCCACTGAATAGGACAAATCTTTCAAGAGATTCTACGAAAACATATTTTTATCAGTTGTCTTTATAATCAATATAATGCTTATTTTGTATAATTTGATATCTTCTTCTCATTTAGGGCCATTTTTCTTGAAATTTCTTCGATGAATCTATAGTTTTTTTTTGGTTGGATCTAGGACCAATTATATTTATATTTCATTGATGTTTACAGGTTTGAGTAATTATGGTTGTTCACAAATTGGAAGTAAGAACTGATGAGGTTGTCCTACCTAGGTGGAATATAGACCAAGATACTTGTAACTATATGGACATATGTGATGATTTGAAAGAATTCCTTATAGGTTCAGGAGGTGGGGGGAGGACAATTTCTTTTGATATTGCAGGCTCTATTAGAGGCATAGAGCATATTATAGAAGTGAAGGATGACAAGACATTAATGGAGCTATTGGATCTTAATACCAATCCGAATGATTTGATTGTTCTTCATGTTCATGTGAACCAACTTAAATCTTTAAGTGAAGAACATTGTGACAAAGAGAATGAGGGAGAGTTTGATGATTACGATGAATACGAATTTGAAATTAAAAATATTGAAGACAATAATTTGGAGGATAATGACAATGTTGGTTATGTAACTAATGGTGATATTGATATCAACATAAATGATGAAGACTATGATAGTGAGGTTGATAAGCACCAACCAAGGAGGATATTTGATGAAGATGATGGATCAAAAGACCCAAATGGCAACATCCCACGGGTTCCTCCTCCCATTGATGAAAATGGTAAGATAACGCTTAGAAGGTGGCAAAGCTTTGACGATTACAAGGCATTTGGTGCTGTTTTGAATGATTATTGTATCCAAGAGGGATTTGAGTATATAAAGTTAAAGTTTGAGAAAGCTAGAGTCACTGTAATTTGCAATGTTCAAGATTGTCCGTGGCGGGTTCATTGTTCTCCTTCACCAGATGGCAGTAATTTCCTCATTAAGACATTGAATCCAAGACACACTTGTCAATCCGTAAGGAGAAATTGGCATGCAAACACATCTTGGTTGGCAAAAAAATTGTCTAGATACTTATTGAACAATCCAGATATGCCTTTAAAGGATATGAGGGAAATATTAAAAGATAAATGGGGAATTGAGGTTGACAATGTAAGACTTTGGAGAGCAAGAAGGAAAGCCAGGGGTGATCTAGAAGACGACCACAAGAAATCCTGGAGCAAATTAAGGATGTATGCTGAGATGGTTTTGAGAACCAATCCTGGAAGTATAGCAAAGATTAGCAGTGAATTCGTAGGAGAACCTGATGAAAATAGGACGAGACAAGCTCCTCGGTTTAAGAGAATATTTATATGCTATGATGGTGTTAAGAAAGGTTTTTTAAATGGGTGTAGGCCATTTCTTGGTGTTGATGGCTGCCACTTAAAGGGAATATATAAGGGAATTTTACTGTCTGCTGTTGCACTTGACGCAAATCTTCAATTTTATCCCGTAGCATATGCCATTGTGGAGGCAGAGAATCTGGATAGCTGGAAATGGTTTTTTGAACAATTAAAAGAAGCAATTGGTAACAATGCCAATGGAATTCCTTGGTGCATTATGAGCGATCGACAAAAGGTTAGCAATTTATTTCATCTTTGATTGTCAATATAAAGTCATATATGCATACTGTCAATTTCTTGTTTTTTTTTTTATTTTTTTATTTTTTTTTTTTAAATGTAACCTACATGTTTATTAAATGTATAGGGAATTCTTGATGCTTCTCCCATTTTACCTGAATCCACACATAGATATTGTTGTTACCATTTGGAAAATAACTTCAAGAAACAATGGGGCTCAGTTGAACTCAGAAACATGTTTTGGGAAGCTGCACAATGCGCGAATTGGGAAAAATTTCAGTGTGTAATGGAGAAGATTAAGCAGTATGACCAGCAAGCATATGCTTGGTTCAAAGCAATTAAGCCTAAACATTGGAGTATGAGTTGCTTTGATCCAGTGATCAAAGTCGAACATTTGACAAATAATTTCACTGAATCATTCAATAGTTGGGTGGATGATTTAAGATTTCGGCCTCCAATTACGCTACTTGATGGATTAAGAATGAAGCAGACTGAGCAAATGTATACAAGAAAAGTCACTGCAGAGAGGTGGGATCAAAAACTAACTCCAAAGGTACTAAATAGGGTCAACAAACTTCTCAAGCTTGCTAGGCATGCTCAAGTAATTAGATGTGGTGCTTACGAATTCCAAGTAGATTATCAAACATCTACTTGTGTTGTTAGACTTGATGATGGTTATTGTGTGTGTGGACGATGGCAAGTACAAGGAATCCCATGTGTGCATGCCATGGCATGTATTAACACAATAAGGGCGGATGTGGCAGACTATTGCTCTCCATACTTTTGTACTGAAGCTTGGAAGAGGTGTTATGAAGGAGTTATACATCCTATGCAAGATTCGTCAATGTGGCCTCAAATGGAGAATATTCTACTGCAGCCTCCTAAATTTAAGAGACAACCAGGAAGACCAAAAGTCCATAGAAGGAGAAATCAAGGTGAAAAAAGACCTCGTACTGGACAATCAACAACTAAAAGATGCCAAAATTGCCTTCGATTTGGGCACAACAAGAAAAGCTGCAAAGCTCCAACTGTTTCCAAGCCACCAAAGAAGAGTCGGGCCAAGGATATCCCTATATTATCAGATGCGGCTGAACAATCCCAGGAGGCTATTAGGGAAAAAAAACATACAGGAATGAGAAGAGTTAGAGGCAGAGGAAGAGGAAAAGGAGGGGGTCTTGGTGGATGTGGTAGGGGATCTTCAAGAGCTACAAGGGTAAATTCTATACTACTTGCAGAGGTATTTAATTGTTTACTCATAGTCAATTTTTTCGTTCCTAATCCCTCTAATAATTTAATAGGCTAACACAACCATCAATGGAGCGGATGATGTAATTGGACAGAGAAGTCAATCAATTGCACCACCAACTTGATTATTCCCTAGCCAAGGGACACAATGGGAAAGCAGTCCCAATCAGTGTGGATGAAGTAAAATACTTGCTATATATATATATATATTCAATTTCATATTTTACTAAGTTCAAATATTTTTTCTTTTGCTAGAACTAAGTTTAAATGTATGGAATGCTAACTTTGTTACAATTTTTTGCAAATGTGACAGGATTTTACATTTGGCGATGCAACCTTCTAGAAGTCTATAGTTATATAACTTAGCAGTGATGTTTTCATTGTCTTTTAGTTGAAAAAAGTGTTTGATAAAAAGTTAATAACACTTACTTTTTTATTTGATCTTTAGATTGAACATACTGTATTATGATTATGTCCAACAAAGTAATGGTTGTAAAGACAAGTTTCTGTTCGGATTATTTTGCTCTGGACTCAGCTACATATTTTATTTTGCTTAATATAACTATTGTCAGACATTTTATTTAGTGAGGTCATTTGTTTGTGAATAGGAAATGTATTTAATCATTCTTTTTTAATAGTTTTACTTTTACATACATATATACTCTTTTACGGCAGTGTATCTAATTTAAAAATTTTGCATTAGTCGAAGTATTACAATACTGGATAAATTTGTCAAAGTTACATATAAAGATAGTCAACATTTTACTTAAAACGGTCTAAAGCGAATTTCTTCTCTGGAATACCAATAAGAAAAGCAGAATCTAGCTTTACCAATCTTTGAAATCTAAAAGAACAGAGCATTCCACTTCACCAATCTTTTTAATCTGAAGGAAAAAAAAAAAAGAGAAGAAAATCATTTCTAATTGTAAAAACTTTAGAGTTTGAGACAATAGGATATGTAAACAGTAAATAAAGTAACGATAAACATACAAAAAAAACTAAAATTTAGATCTTTGAGATAAGCTGGTGATTAGACTCAGTAATAAGTATCATCATAGGAGTAAAAATGAATATGCCCCAATGGAAAGAGGAAACTTTTCAAACAGTAATAGCATAATAGAATATTCATATAAAAAATACTAATGTAAATATAAAGGAATAAAGTCCAAAAAAATTTCTAACGAAATCATCCAAAAACAAAAAATATAAAACCATGAAAACTAGTCAAACTTTGAAACAAAAACCAAAAAAATAACATATTTGCTAAACAAAGTCATTAGGAACCTTAAAATCATGTAAACCCAAACTCCCTGAAAGAAAATGTTCTGAGAAGGGCTTCTATTTTTTTTTTTCCCGTGACTAACTAGACAAACAAATACGAAGGGATGGTTCTTTCAGTGCATTGATAAAAGTCTAACTAGAAAACGATTTCTCTATTACTTTGATGAGACAAGCTATACCAATTTGTAGAAACCTACTTGGCTTTGGTTTGGGCAATTAGGAAATTAAGGCATTATTATATGCTATCTTAGCGGTGTACAGTTAATAGTAAGGCCAAGGTAAAGTTAGCTTTTTCCTGTTGTACATTATTACACCCCTATTCAAATTGCTTGCTTGACTGATTAAGTTAGCTTTTTCATGTTGTTCCTGTCACTTTGGCTCTTGCTTGAGCTGATAAGTACAGAGAAGGCACTGAGGTGAGAAAGACGGAGCTTTCTGCGTGGCCATCGTCTGAAACATGAGCAGAGTTTCCATGAGTGCGTTTTTTCTGCAATTGTGTGAAGAAGATGAATACAAGGGTCAGTTTCCTCTACGCTCGTCTAGCCTTAAGTACTCACCTTAAACGACAAAGCTTTGGGGTTATATCTCTTTTGTTTGGTTACGTGAATAAGGGTTCGCTCAAATGTGCCAACCAACGCTATAATGAACAATGTTTCACAATTGATGGGTACTTTAGTCATTTCAAGTGCTATTTTTAACAAATTTTATGTAGTAGGAGGATTTTAAAAGGATTTCAAAATCATAGGGGACGTTATTGTTATTTCTGAGAATAGGATGGTAATACTAGCATTTTGATTAAACCTAGGGGATATATTTGTATTTTTCCCAAAAAAAAACAACAAAACCTACTAGAATGGTCCCATATATATTATATTTATAGCTTTAAAGTATCTCTAAAATGTAGTAGCTGCATTTTTACAACATAAACTCGAAGAATGCTTGATATAATCTTGATAAAACTTTCGGGAACAAGTAATCATCCTTTTGTCCGCTTTGAGAAAACCGCATTGGGCATTATCCTTCACCTGAACCAGCACTACATATGTACCCGCAAGCATCAAGGTTACGCATCGTTTTCTATGTCAGTAAGTGCTTAAAAGTAGATGTATTAGGGCTTTGGATTTTTTATTCTTCTTTTAATGGAGCCTGGAAATTTTTCAATTTAGAGTTTGGATATTTATATATTATTTGTGTTAAACATGGAGAACGGGAGTTTAAAAGTTTAGACATTTATATATATTGAAGGCTGAGGCGGTTATTAAGCTTGTAACAATGAGTTTGGAATATTTTTAGAAAGAGAATAAAAGTCAGCTTATGGTGTGTGTAGCTATTTATAACTACAGCTTAAGGCTGGTGATGGTAGCTAGGACGTCTATTATTTCAGATTCACTCTTTTTAAGCAATAGCCATGCATCAATTACTGCGATTTTAAATTTTTTTTCATAGGGACAAGATGATGTGTATTAGCAGGAAACCTAATGTGTGAGAATGTATTAGCCGTACTGTTGTCTGTTAATTGCGCATCCAGTCTCCTTTTCGCTTTGTATATTATTTCTTTAGTACTTGGTGTCATTTTGCAATCATAACTCATAAGAGATTAGACAGAATCCCAGCAAATTTCCAAGTTGGCCTCGTTTCAACCCCCCAACTAGCCACTTTTTTTCGGGTTAATAATGGCAAGCCTATGGTGTTTATTACTATCTGCAGATTAATTAACTAGAATATTAATCTACAAGGTGCTCTAAATTTATTTTTGGTAAATATATAGGCCTCAAATATATATGCGGCGGCGCTCATGACCAAAAATTAACTTTGTTCAGCTTCGAATTGTGTCCAGATTCCCGAATAATCTATGTGAGGTTATTGTAGATAGATTTTATTTGATATAACATCAGTCACAGTTTGATTCCACAACGTTAATTTTAAATAAAAGAAAAAGTGTATATATGAGATTAAACATCTAACCAATGAGGGGGGAAGAAAAAGAGGACGATGTACTATGTGGTATCTAGATAGTTCGTCTTCAAAAGCAATCTATTTTAATGGAGCTTGACAAGTTTGACAACTAATTATAAGTAAGTAAGACATTAAATTAGAAGTAATTTTGTGATTTTATATATAGAATTTTTTAGCAAGGATATTAATTAAAAAAGAAGATTGAAACAAAAAAAAAAAAAAAAAAGAGGAAGTGATAGCATGTTGTCCGTATAATATAAACATCTTATTAATATTTTATTCGTATCTCAAATCCCAGAAGCTTGTTTTCTTGGACCAATTGATCGACAAATTTTTAATAGCTCTAAAATGAGATAGTTTAACCCGTGTCGAATAGAAACTATATATATACATATTCATGGCCTTATCCCTTATGCATTTTTTATCAACTGAATAATACTACAAGTCTATATGTTGCACTCTTTAATATTCAGTCAACCATCCATTGTGATGAACTTAAATATATAAATATATTTAGAAAAAGAAGCAAGCAATGTGTTTCTTTAATGCTTCAACAATATTACGTTGTCCTTAATTAGCTATCATATCCATTTATACAGGTGAAGTTCAGCAGATTTTTGTTTGTTTCTGTATTTCTTGGACAGCTGGTAGGGTCTGAATTTCGAATCTTAATATGGTAAGGTGTGTGATCAGGGATCACCAATATTAGTAATCAGTGCCGAACCTATGTTAGGTAAATTGGGAGCATGGCCCCCTTCTTATATATTTTTTATCTTTTTCCCATAATTTGTATCATTTTCTCTTATATACCAATAGTTCCAGACCTAGCTAGTTTTTTCTACACTTACGCAGTTTATTGTTTTTGTTTCTATTATTATGCCCTCACTTTCCTTCTTTTTTTTTTTTTTTTGAGAAATATTCCTCCACTTATTATCGTTTAGATAATTTCTTGCCCTCTTTTTATTTTATTTCCTTATAATTTTATTCTCACTAATTTTTATCAAAAACCTGTTTGTCGTCACACATGATTTATTATGGCTTTGATAAATTATAACAATTACTCTATCGAAATTCGAGATATGTAATCTTAATTTTTTTATTATTGAGTACAGTTTTGTAAAATATATATTGTGACAATATTTAATTTTGTGTAAACGTACTTCCAAAATACAAGTTTATGTAAACTTTGTTTGCTTTCTTGAAAGAGTAGTACTTTTGATATTCATTATTGTATTCTATTTGGTATTGTTTTTAGGATAAAAACCTAGAATTGCGTTATTTGTTAATTTTTTCTTGAAACATAAAAATAATTGTATTTATAAAATTACAGGATAAAATCATGGACTTGTCACTGTTAATAATGTTCAAAGTTGGTTATTTTCGAAGTTTTGTGACTAAAGCTGCGTCTCTTTCTATAATATTGTCTTTTTAGCAAAACTGAGAGAGCACAAAAATGACCATATACATCCCCGAAATGAGACCTGACCCGTTTAAGAGGAGTACTCCGTACATGACTTATTGCGTCGACAAATTTCAAGTCAATGCATACACGTAAAAACAACTTGAGGGGGTAAAAACACGAATTAGGAATTAGGAAGCAAAGTACCTTTTTGGACTCGTAATTGGTGGTTGAAGCACTTTTGGCGGTTGCATATTTGCATTATTACAAATTAGCTTCTTCCTCTTCTTCTAGAATCCGTTGAATAGAAAGTCGGTCATTATTTTTTATTAAGTACCAAAAAAAATAAAAATAAAAAAACTGCATTTGCAACTACAAATTTTTTTCTAGCTTTGAAGATTCCATTTATAAACACTTTTGTGGAATTTGCCATCACCCTAACATAACATTTTTGTCAGCAAACTTTCTGGTCAACGGTCTTTTTCTCTTCATATATTACGAAAATGCCTACTTTTTCATATGAAGGTACGTACGCCCCTCCCGCAAGTTGGTTGGTCAACCACGACACGCGGCATTATTATATATATAGATACAGAAAGATCCCTCAAGTCCCTCGTGGGTTTCAATTCGAAAGAGCCATTTTCCCTCCTCTCTCTCTTTCCCCCCTTCTCTTAGATTTTTTTTTTTTTTTCAAATTTCAATTACATATATATGTAATCTTTTTCTTGCTAAGGATTTTCATCAAGTTTGAGCTCCAAAATTACTACGTCTAAAACATACCTCGTTAATTTGTCACACTCATTTTCGTTTTTTCCTCTATATATACACGCTCCAAAATAAGAGAATAAAATATAATACATACCATGCATATGGACAAAGTCTCACAATATGAACGTGTTTTCAATCACTTTGATTCCAACGGGGACGGCAGAATATCGCCGTCAGAGTTGCAACAATGTGTCGGGGCAATAGGCGGGGAGCTTTCGGAGGCCGAGGCCGAGGAGGCGGTGCAGTTCTTGGACACGGACGGAGACGGGTTACTGGGATTGGAGGACTTTGTTAACTTTGTAGAAGAAGGGAGAGAAGAGGAGAAGGTGAAAGACTTGAGAGAGGCTTTTAAGATGTATGAGATGGATGGTTGTGGTTGTATTACCCCCAAAAGTCTTAAGAGAATGCTCAGTAGACTTGGTGAGTCCAAAAGCGTTGACGAGTGTAAGGTCATGATTGCTAGATTTGATCTCAACGGTGATGGTGTTCTCAATTTTGATGAGTTTATGGTCATGATGTTGTGAACAGTGTATATATGTCATCAGATTGTTTGTGGTCGATCCATTCACTTATTTATATTCGTTGATTGTTAATTCAGTAGTACTATTCTTGTACGTGTTTTATTTGGTTTTTCATTTTCCAATTCTTCTAGCAGTAGTTTGTAAAGGCGGTGAAGCCTTTTAGACACAAACCAGTTACTGTTTTAGTTGCCTCAATAAGTTATCATTTTAGAATTAAAGGTTTAGACAATTTCAACTCCTAGAATTTTCTTGCTTGCCAAGAAAATTTCATGAGTAGCCGTAGCTCTTTATGCTTGGAAAACAGGTAGAAGCTCGTAAAGAATGATGACTAGGTAAAAGCCCAAAAATTAAAAACTGAAAATATAAAATAAAATTGGAACCTACAATGCCATCGAATTGCCACTGGAAATGGTACTTACAATGTCATATCCATGATAAAAAGGTGCACGATCGAAGCTCAGAGGAGAAGGGCTCAAGTGGCAAATGGTTTATGCAATTGAACCTATATTTTAATCATGGTTGTATACCAAATATCCACAAATCAACTCACTAGCCTTTTTGTAAATTTTTATATATTAAGGGGGTCATACATGTTTGTTAATCCGTATTAGGTCTTAACGAGAATGTAAATACGTATAAGGAAAATATATCTCTTTTATCGATTCATTATTTATTTATTCACATATTTAGAATACTAATTTTAGTGAATCCTTCATATAATCAGTACAAATAAGAATTAAGAAGAAACTTATTTTCAATTCTTTCTTTCTTTTTTTGGCTCTGGATTTTCAATTCTTTCTTAAGAACTCATTCTCTCTACCATTATTTTCATTACCGAATAGTAAATATTCTCTTAAGAATTCATATTACAAGTCACAAGAATATACCTCTTTTGACGACCACATAAAAAGGCTCGCCCCTAGTCAACTTTCATGTTGTATTTAGTCTTTTCCTTGTTCTTAACTTACGTTACATTTCTGACATCTATTGGTGAAGCTTCAACAACCAAAAAGGCACATGTGGTTGTTGGATTACCAATAATGAATCAAATATTTATTAAATTTCCTCGGCATTTTTATCATTTGAACCTTAAAAAATTCCAATAGTCCGGGCGTATTTGGCAGCTCTATTAAAAGTCTAAATTTTTTGTTTTTTCAGATAGACTTGGTTTCACTCCAGATTATATTATTGTATTAGTTCCGGATTGATTCTTAATATCTAGTCTTTTGACTGAAATGGCCAATCAACGCTTGTCTCGATGAGGCATAGCAACAAGAAATCATGCGAAATCAACGAAACAAATGGAAGATTAATGAACCTTGTACCTATTCTTCTCAATTAGTAGACAACGGTATCAAGGGATTTGGACCTGGTTAGAGTAATTTAAGCTAATTGATTTTTTTCATGACTATGTTTCAAGATGACTATCGGTTATAGATTTCAAGAGTTCTAGAAAAGTCACATTGAAGGCTAGCAAGGTTAGTTCAGTTGGTCCAAAATTTGAAAGATGTGTGTATGAGTTTAGGAGTCAGGGTTCAAATTTTAATAGTGATGAGTGTATAAGTTATTTTCCTATACATTTGTATTAAGTGATGACTATTAGTTAAGTCTCACTTAAAAAAAAATCGTCTTGAAATATACTTTTAAAATATCATTTGTACCCAAAAAAAAAAAAAATCTCCATATCAGTCTATTCTATTTCCCAAAAATAAATCTCCAGCACCAATGAGAAAACAAGTAAACGAGTAACAGATCAGAAGTATTATTACACAAAAAAGAGAATACATAATTGAAAACTGCTCCTTATATGCAATTCATATTCTTAACTTCATATATACAATACAGGAAACTTACTACCACAAGCCTAAGCCTTAAAAACATTAAAAATGACCATTCATAACATGTTCTTTTTTGGATCCAAAAAGGAGATGTATTCACATATTGGTTGCTGCAGCCTTGACCAGGGGTTTTGAAGAGCTCTCACTGATCAAACTACACTCTCCTTGTGGGGCCTCTTCAACTAGTCTTGACAATCTCTCAACAACTTCCTCTGCTGTTGGTCTCAAAGCAGGGTCTTCCTCTATGCAAGCTCTGGCCAAATTGGCCAATGTAACAGCTGCGTCAAACGAATAGTTTTCGCCTAATGCACTGTCCATCCATTCCCTTAGCTCCTCTGCGTTTTCCGACTCCAATATGAACTTGACTTTCTCAGAGAGCAAAATAGTGCATCCCCCCTTCTCATTCGGCCTAGAAATTGGAGTTTGACCGGATAAAACCTCAAGCAAAACCACCCCATAAGCGAAAATGTCCATGCTTGGGGAGATTACTCCTTGGTGAATGTACTCAGGAGCCAAATAACCGAGGCTCCAAGTTGCTGGGTTGGTTGAACAGATTTGGGGGTGTGCTGTATCATCTTCTACGCACTTCGCCATGCCGAAGTTCCCAATTTTTGCATTGAATTCTTCATCTAAGAAGATGTTTCGGCTCTTGACATTTCTATGGACGTAACAGGGGTCCATTCTGTGGTGCATATACTGCAAGGCCATGGCCACATCAAGACAGATCCTCAGCCTTTGGCTCCATGTCAAGAAACAATAGCAGGAGGCAATGAATTGGTTTTTCATTGCTAATCCACCATGGAGCCAATCCTTCAAGGATCCATTTTTGGCATACTCAAAAACCAGATACGAATCAGGACCCTCCTCTGTCAAACATGTCCCCAGCAAACTTATTATGTTTGGACGGTGGTGAATTGCGTCCTTGAAGAGCCCGAACTCAATCTTGGAGATGATATCTTGCCGTATGCGCTTTATAGCCAAGTTCTTCCCATTGAGACGACCGTGGTACACAGAACCCTCAATTTGGTTGCTTGAACTGAAGTCCTCTGTTGCCTTCTTCAGCTCCTCAACTGTGTAAGTCTCCACATGCGCCTTCCGGGGCGTTGTGCTGGCAACGGCCTGACCGTCGAGAGGATCCTGATTAGATCCCTCAAACGACACTTTCTTGTCACTTATGGTTCTTACGCTGAGACTTAGCTGTTGAAGCTCCACATCACCTGATCCCTTGCATAATAAACTCTGCTTCTTCTTCATCTGGATTACCAAGAAAGCGGCTGCAACTGCAATGCTAACTCCAACAAAGATCCCACTAAGAGCAATATACAATCCAATCCTCCCCATCTTCGATTTCTTCTTGTGTGGGCTAATCACCGGGATACTAGTTGCTGGAAGACGCAAATTGGGTTCGCGGGGTTTCGCGAGTGAACCAAGAACAGGCTTACTACTAACTGGGACAATGAGAGAGGTAAAAGGTGTTAAGCTTTCTTCTGGTCTAAAGGCTCCCAAAGATCTGTTATTTGCAGAGATGATAGCTTCTTTAGTGGTATTGAACTTAATGGCCAAGTTAGAAATTGTATCACCTCGAGTAACCGGATAAGTGACTAAGAGATTTGATGTTGAACCAACTTCAGATGAAGGACAAGCACAAGGCAGTGGAATCAGTAAGCTAACTTTATCACCAAGATCCCAAGGTGACACACCCGGGTTCTTATCTTTGATGGCTTTGCAAGTTGTCAAGCCCTCCAAAGATTCAGCAATCACAGAAAAGCTCTCCCCTTTAAGAGTGGTTTTCGCCAACCGAGCCTGAAACAACCCGACGTCGCATTGACAATCGATTGGTATCAACAAAGGCTGATCTCTGGGAAGAAACTCAGTCTCTGGAGAAATGCCATTAGCCTCAGCAACCACGAACCGATTGATGCCCAAGTAAAAGCTCAAGTTGGAAAGTGAAGAGAAGTATGAATTGGTTCGAAGAATGGCGAATGTCCCACATCGGTTCAGTGATCCATTTTTACTGCTAGTGCAGTGAAAGCCAGAGATATCTTGAGATGAGGTATTAGTAGTATTCTCACAGCTTAGTAGGCTCTGTCCAAGTGTGGAGACAATTAGCCACATGAATAGGACAAAAGCTTTCAAGTAGAGCTTACTACTGATCTGAGCTGCAGCCATTCCCACGCTTCCTCACTCCCACATAGAAATATTTTTACCCTATAAAATATAGGATGAGAAGTTTTTAGTGGCTTTTGGACGGTGCATATTTTGGATCCATACATAAGAATATGGTGTTTTAAACATAAGGCTATTTTTCAAAGCTCTTTCATGGACAGGATTCTTGGGGGTGACAAAGGATTTTCAATTTTTTATACTCTGATTCCAGCTGTTTGGATTAGTCCACCCCTTGCCTGGGGCCGGATTCCGTTAACTAAGGGGCGGCTACCTATTTCAAAGCTTTCAGTTGGCACTTGACAGTGATCATAGCCACCACTCTTTTTAACTGGTTGAGACCCTCCTTGGGCTTCAAACCAGTTTTTTATTCCAAGACAAGTCCTTTTGTACTAGTTCTTGAGTAGACATTTCGAAAGGAAAAATATACAACTTTTTGTACCATATCTAGATATGGGAAATTGGGTTATCCTTAGTTCATTAACATATCTAGACATTCATGCATAAGCGGATTATACGCAACTAGATATCCTACAAATACAATATCTCTCACTATGCGTGTGGATAATAAGTAAATTTTCTTGTATATACTTTGTTCATTTTAGGCACATAGATTATAAGTTCTAGACAAATCTTTTGAAGAATGTTTAGGAAAAAGGATATATTATTTTCTGATCTATTATTGGACCAAAGTTAAGTGGATATACATGCATTTGTGGAAGCAAATTATGAGCAAAACTACGTAAAATTAGATGTACCATTCACTGTACCTATTCGAAATGCATGTAATGATTTTGGGGTGAGACAATAATTGCAAGGCAATGTCATTCTCTAAAGTGGTGTGGATAAATATGATGTCTGATGTGGAAGGTGTTGAAATTGCATGCGGATAAATATGATGTCTGATGTGGAAGGTGTTGAAATTGCATGCAAGAGAAAAGAAAGCATAATATCCAAATATAGTCGAAGAGACACCAATGCTTGGTAAAGCAGAGGCACAAAAAGCAAAGCCATGACCTGAGGGACAAATAGGTCAAATAGGGCATGAATATCCCAAGTTGACAAACACCAATACCACAAAATAACCCAATTCCATTCACACTTGATATACTACAGGCTGTTGCACAAGCCAATATATGATTTTTTTTTCTTTTTAAGTTATTATTTATTTATATTTAGACTATGATTGAATTTCAACAAAATTAGGGCAAATCTTAGAGAAAAGAAAAAAGGATTAAGACATAAAGCAATTACCTTGTGTATAAGTAAGATATCTATAAGTAAGATATTGGGGTAATATCCTCGGTGTGATGAGCTCTCTGATCAATAAGAAAATTCCTTGAGATGTGTGCTAAAAGAGATCTCTTAAAGTTTTAGTAGAAATTCCAACTTCAAAGTAGACTCTCAAAGCTTAGATTCCCCATTGTCCCTTGGTTTCTAAGTTCTAACTTAATAATTTTTAATGAAAATACTTGTATAATACGTTAGCCTTCTGTGTGTGGAAAACATATCAGTTGAACTTCCCATTTTTTGGCCACAAAGTTGGAGTATTCACTAGAAATTCACCATTTGTCAACTTTTAGCACATATACCAAATTAATTCTCTCGAAGATGTAAAAGATACATGTTATTATTTTAATATTTTTATTAAAGATTCTAAAAAGTGATCTCAATTTATTTGGTCGTTCGTTGGTTGGAATATATATGCATGAAATGTATGGATGTCTTTTCTTTTGACGCTAAGGTTGTGTTTGGTTATGAAATGAAATTAGAATGATAAGGAGAATCGCAATAAAATAGAATTAAAAAAGTAATAATAATAATAATAATCTATTATTTAGTTGAAATTTGAAATAGTCTTGGAATAGAATGAAAAAGATATTCTGTTAACAAAAATACCCTTACTTTAATATGTTTTGATAGGATAAAATAAGAAAAACAGAGTATTTAAATTTTTAGTAATGAAGGAATTGTCATTCCTTTAGTAATAGAGTAGAATAACAATTTCACCATTTAATGTAATTGTGATTCTATTAGAATGATAATTCTTTTGCTAAAAACACAATCAAACAAAAAAGTGTATTTTCTTTTAGAATCACCTTGGTTCATTCCTTTGAACCGAACATGTCGTAAAGAGGAGATAGCACGACTTTACTGTAGAAAATGTATGTACTTTCCCTAATTGAAAGTTAAAAATTTCCAAGTACCAATGAACCGATTTCACCGAAAGTCTACAACATAACAGTAGAGAGCACGTGATGGCACATGCTGACCACTTGTCTTAGTAGAAATAGATTTTTAATTTTTAATTAGGATCACAAATTTTGGGGTTTTGGGGCTTTGTCTCAAATGCCCCTGACAACATCAATCTCTGCACATTGAATCATGTAATAAATCCATGTCACATATCAGTATGTTACAAAATTTTTTCAATCTATTGGCATTAGTATGAGCAAGCTATGAGAAAACACCATGCTCTTTCAACATATTAAAATTATTTCTTTTTTGATTACACCAACGTATTATAAAGTTACTATTCAATTTCATATATGTTTTGAGTATATATTTGATTAATATTAGAGGGGATAATAAGTACAGATTCAGATAGGACCATACAGAGATCTACACGTTTAGTTATCACTTATCAGCATATATAAAAAACTGCTACACATGTGCCACAAAGGCCAAATCGGGAGTGGAAGTAAATAATTTACCATAAAACAGAAAGTTGGGTCCATTACCATATAATTTTCTCTAAAGTTCATCAAATCTTGATCACGTGCGATAAAGATGGATTTTGCATTGCTCCTAAGACATACATGTTGATAAGAGGTACAGAGGCATACTATTATACACTGGCTGAAATGACGTATCAAAAAAGAAAAAATTCCAGAGATTATGGCATTCACTGCTAATGCTCCTATATAGACATGCATGGAAATGCCAAACGAATCTGATTTGGCAGCACTCAGCACTGTGATTAATACATACAACATACACAGGCTCAACTCTTAACGATGATTAAATTAAACGGATGACTCCTATGGTGACAAGCATTTCTGTATCGAAAATGAAAAATCTTTTCAGTCTGCAGAATCGTATAGTAAATTAGCCAGATACGGAATCTTTTCATCTAGTATTCAAGCGTTTAACTGAGATATGGGATTTTCAGAATGTGACCTTGGTGTTAGTGCAAACATATTTGAAGTGTCTACTAGTCCAATAGATGAGAAAAAAGCTGTCAAACCTTTCAATCAGTTAGCCCTCAATGGAGCTTTTGAGTAATAATTGGACTTTTAGTTGTGAGCTTTTGTTATTACGGGCTTTCATGTTGGTAGGTCGCTAGGAGCTTCGTATGTTTTGGACTTGGGTAAAAAGTTCCTAGAAAGTAACAGAGAGAAACATGCACTAAATTTGTGACAATTTAACATCAACTAATTTTTTCTTTTTCTTTCTTTTTTTGTCTTTTTTTTTTCTTTTGGGCTGCTGGACGACCTACCCATGAAAATCTGATCTTAATGAAAGCCACCCCACCATTGTGAAATTTAGAATTAGAAAGGAAAAAAATAATAATAATAATAATAATAGATTGCAAATAACTCTATTTCAAATAACTGCTCCGAGACCTTTTGGGTGCTCAGGGATTTTTCGGACTCATCGAGGTTTTATTCGTGGTTGTTTTTCCATTCTTTTCGGTATATATTATGGCTTTAAGACAGAATTAGCTGGGCAATTTATGCAACTAATTTTGCTTAGAGGTATGGTTGGAAGCGATTTTAGTTAGAAAGTGATTCTATTTATGTGGTTTCTTATTGGCATATTCACTCAAAGTTCCTTTTCGTTGGAGATCTACTTGGTCTAGGGCGTTGGGGTATATAGCTCAAATGGACTTTGTGGTGACTCACATTTATCGAGAGAGTAATTGTGTAGCTGGTTCTGTGGCTTCTCGAGCACCTTCAATAGTTTGTCCAATTTGGTGATGGTCTGCTCCGTCTTTTATTTCTTCTTTTATTTACGATAATTATATTGCGAAACCTAGTTATAGGTTTAACTGATTTTATTTTTTGTTATTGTCCCAGAGAGGTCAAGATTATGCCCTTCTCTGAATAGGTGTTCTTTTTTTTTCTTCTTCTTTTTTTTTTAAAATAAAATCTCTCGAACTGTCGAGATTTGCCAAAAAAAAAAAAAAGAACTCTAGTTCAAATAACTCTGTACCTAGTGATCAAATAGAGTTCCTCCAACCAAAAAGATTTCTAGAGTTCTCTCACTAAATCGGTGCATTTGATCTGATTTGTTATAGCACTAAAAACTGGCCACTAGAAAATAAAGCTGAGAGTAAGCAAAAACACATTAATGTAGTGAAAAATTTTGTGTTCCAAACGTTTACTTCTTGTCACTTTAAAGTTGGATTTATTTCGTACATATAGGCTTAATTATAGATTGTGAACTCACAAATCATATCATCTTATCAAAATTTACCAATATACAGACTAGCCCGATGCCTTGATCAGTATCAACTTGTGAGGATTTCAGATCCTCGAAACAACCAGACTCTTGCAAAGAACCCAGTACAAAAGAACACAGTAGGGAAAAAAAATGAAAACAGAGCAACAATTATTTGGGTCAGCTTTGGCAGTGTACCAAAGCCTACATCCAAGGCAGGGACTTCATCCCTTAGTCGAATCCGTTATATTGCATCAAATTTACACCCTCAATCTCTTGCCAAGAATTACAGAAAGAAATTGACACAAAAGTCCAGCAAGTTTTCTCAGGTAACAAACAACCCAGAACACTCTGTTTCTCACGAAGACATTCTCAGTATCATACACTCCTTTTCTGAATCGTATATATGAATCTGAATCTTATATATGAACTCAGTACACTACTCTCATCTTATAAGCTTTGCAAGATTATATACCAAGTGCCCAGTTGAGACGGAGCTACCTTGGGCTCAGCGGGGGTATCTACTTTTTTAAAATTTCTATTTTTACCATATATTTATTAAAATACTTAATTATATCCCTCATTTGCCGTACCTAAATTTTGATAATTTAAAAATTCACCCACATATCTCACAAAACAAATTCAGTAATGTCCTTCATTTGTCCCCGTTGAATTTTATAATTTTTAAACTTTACTTATATTATATTAGATATTTAATTTTTCTCACACTTTTATGAATATTTTTTCAATAAACCTCATCTAAAAAAAGTCTTTTAATCATATATATATATTGGTCCATATTTACTACATGTGTTTTAAAAATATTATTTTTTAGATTGTTCTAAATTATATTACTCAATTATAGATTTATTTGAAAAAATTGAAGAAAAAAAGAATATAAAGAACAAAAATTTGCCTCCCTAAAATATTTTTTTTGGCTCCGTCACGCCTGAGAGACTTCCGTAGAGCTAGCTTGTTGCTGACTCTGTAGCAGCAGTCGACATTACCACCTTAGCTAACTTCTAACTAAATTAACCAACCCAATATAACTAATTAGGGGCAGCTAATCTCATCACAGCTAATCTCTTCCTGAACCCTATTTCTCATAAGGAATATTACTTGGACTGGTTTGGTAGTTCCAAGGACGGGTAACTTCTCTCGACGATAGAGTTTGCCCACCCCCCAGCAGCCATGTTGACGGTTGAGGACCCCAGCCCCCCACTATCAAGTCTGCTATGCCACATCAGCTAGTTAGTTAGGATTAACTAACTAGACCAGAAACAGATACTAGTCAGTTACAAGACTTGGGCCAAGCTGATCCGTCATTCGTATTGCACACTAGTTAGAGTTCTTTAATTCTCAGTAAGTACATATATGTATGATATAAATACATATATATATATATATATGCTTATGTAATTGATTAAGAAACCAGAGATTTGAGCGGTCAACTAGGTGTCATTGGGATCTGGGGGTGAGGTTTAGAGTGTTCTGTTTCTGTTCCTGAGCAAGAACAATTCTGTAGAAGTGAGAGCTTGAGAGAATTGTTTCCGAGTGTCTAAACTTGATTCTTTTCTTAATGGATGTGAGGTGTAGGTCCCCTGGATGTAGTATTTATTCCAATATGCTTTTGTCTGTGTACTTAGTTGCTAGTTTTGTGTTTGATTTTGGTTATTTGGCAATTCGAAATAACTTGCTACAGAGCTCTGTGAGTTTATTATTCAACATGAAGTTAAACTTGTTTCAATAGCATTTATAAGTAAAGTACAATTGATAAGAGAAGGACGTGAGATGGGAGTCTAAAATGAACATTTCAAAGCGAATTAGGCTAACCAGGAAAAACCAGAAGTTGCACAAAATAGAAAGGAAACTTGGTAATACACTTTTCCAAGAACATTTGATAGCAAATAAGGCTAAAGAAACAATATGGTAAATTGTCTTAAGAGTGAGTCCCTATAATTCTTGAAAATAACCATCATCATCTTCTTTTTCTTCTTCTTCTTAATATATAGTGTAGAGCCATTTCTCTATTTCTCCTTTTTTTTTTTCCCTACTTAATATATGTTTAAAAATTGATAGTAAAATTGAACTCTTAGGGTTTCTTAAAGAGACCAAATATTGATTTATTAAATTAACTCCAAATATTCTATTTAAGTAAGGTTCTTTAATTTTTTTATTATTTATCCCTATATTATTTGTATCGTATAAATAAATCCTTTTTTTTTTCAAATACGGTTTGTCACAATACGAACATATTACACATTACAAAATTACGTAACTAGAAGTACTACTAATGAAATATCCTTCAAAAAATAGTAAAGAAATATACGCACACAAATGAAGAAGCCTGGATAGATGTACTCCAATTAACAGACAGCATTGTTAGATTCTTAATTTCAAAATGAGTGCAACTAATGGAAACATAGAAATTAATAGTACAAATTTAAAGGGAATTATCGCCAACTAATATGCTTCTTTGTTTTGGCCATACATGTATGCAAGGAAAGGTGTTAGAAACAACAAGTACGTACTAAAAATAACGTTTACTTTTTATTATCATTTACAATAATCAAGACTTGACACACTTTTTAACAAAGGGCGCGTCTACAGTAGGGGCGCCCCTACGTAGGGCCCTGTCTATTCACCGTTGGATGGGAATCTGTATATAAATAGATTCTCCACAGATTCCCGTTATTCCCCACAGATTCTCATCCAACGATAATTAAGGCATGACCCTACGTAGGGACGCCCCTACCGTAGCCATCCCCTTTAACAAAAGACCACAATTGCACACCAAAAACTCGGGTTTTTTTTTTTATTTCACTAACATATTATAACACATACACGTATATATTAAGTTCCACTCACTTCACCTCACGTGCACACTGGCTTACTTAACTCACTCCACTCTACGTGTACACAACTTCACACTTCTCACTCACGGATGCAACACAAGGACTAAGATCACATATATATATATATATAGGTTGCCAATTCAGTGGGTATTTTTTTTTTTTTTACCTATATGTAAGTATTTTTTTTTTAACCGTTGGATCATCATCTAATGGTGATCTAACAGCTATAATGGTGTATATAAAAAGACGTGCATCATTAATGTTATTTCTCTCTCTTACTTTCTAATATAAAAAAATGTGCAAAAAAAATTTTCATTGGCCCAATTGATACCTATATATAAGTAAAAAAAAAATACATATTGAATTAGTGCCCATATATATAGAGCAATGCTATAGGGCACCAGTGGTGCTCAGCACCACAGTGACATGTCTGTTTGTCACTGGATGATTTAATTAATAAACTGAGTCCCACATGGGTCTCACTTAAATTATAATTATGATTAGCCAGTGACAGACTGACACATCACTGTAGTGCTGGCACCACTGGTGCCCTATAGCATTATTCATATATATATATATACTAGCTAGAGTCGGTTATTAACCGACTTATAACATGTAGACAATTCTAGTATGTCGGCATTACACTTGCGGACTTAAGCAAGTTGCAACACTTCTTGAAGCTTCTATAAGCTTCCTGATATCTGTAGTTATACACATATACTTCACACGTAATTCTAGAGAGGACTAGCGAGGCGGTGGTGCTTTTTGACAATTCCCATTTAAGCTTTAAGACGCTACTCACTGTTTGTAAGAATGTGAGAATGAGTAGGATAGCTGCAACAAGGACCGAAATAAGTGTCCACGGATTTCGGAAATAGTCACGCTTAAGCACTGTTAGATATCTCGGCCAAGGGTGTCTGCAATAATCCTTCACGTCCTTGGTAAGCTTACTATAACAGAAATCCTTGACAAAAGTGTCATTGTAGAGTTGGTTGAAGAATTTGGTGACATTCCCAGTATTCAACCAGTTATAAATTATCTTTTTCCTGCAAAGTATTTCCATGTCTTTGTTAATGCTAATGAGGTTGTCTAGTAGTACAGCATATGAAGTAATTACCACATCACAATTCGGGAGACATTGCTCCAAGCATATTTTGTTTCAGCCATTCTATTCTATTGGAATAAAAAACCCATTTGAATAGGTGTTTGTTTCAACAACTCTAATTTTTTCATTCAAATGGTCTTTTAAAATAGATGTTTGTTTCAATAATTCAGTTTTTTTATTCAAATAGTTTATCAGTCACATCAACTATTAGAATAGATTTTTTGTGTCTTAGATGATAATGGAGAGGATGAGGTGTTTTTGAATGTTCCATTCCAATGCTCCTATTCTAATTATTACAACTCATTCTAATATTTATCCATTCAAATGTCTCTCGTTCCAATTATAATCCATTCTAGAATTTCTATTTAAATACACCAATTCAAATGAGTAAACCAAACGGGGGCCATTATGTTTCGAAAATTCTGTCATTTCATGAATGATTAGTGGAGGTATTTCTAGGACACCATGTTCGAACTTAATTTCGAAGATATTGGAAGCTGTACTGCAACTTAATTTCTAGCGGATGGCATCTTGTCCCAATACCTCGACTTCGAAAAATCACCTTTTGGTACTTCATTAACCACCGAGTTCCTCAACAGATCAAGAATGTGCTTTTTTTCATGCTTTTCGGCGCTTTTGCGGAGGTGAGCCATTGAGTTTTCTGTGCTTCTCGAGAACAAGTGATCACCGAAGAAACTGATCACTAGCGAACTCAGCGGCGCCTTGGCTTCTGCATGTGTCTTGGTCATGTCGAACAAACGATCAAGCACCAGCCAAGGTATTTGGTTCTCCAGCAATATCAAGTCATGACGTAGAAATGCGCGCATGCAACTCACATTGATTATGGGGTCATCTTCTCCTCTAAGAGTCTCATATTTGGCTTTGCGGAATAGCTCAATGGGGAAGCAACCATCAAGTACCAATACCTTTACAAATTCATCCATACTCATACCAATATCTCCCGCATAACACTCACGCGCCTCTTCCGCAATCTCACAGCAAATGGCTGCCGTCAGATCCCTTAATTTCGTCTTAGGATCATGTGTACGGGAGATGATTTTCTGCATGGCTTTCAATTGTAAATTTTTATTGTAATTGAATGGCCCAATGGAAAATGCATCAGGGGTATAAGCTCTAGTACTATGCCTCAACAATATGATTGGGACTCCGAGGATACAGCGTCGAGGGGGCATGGTAGATAGAAGTGTAACCTTATTTGAACAATAAGCACTAGCAGATAGATATATATATATATATTAACCTATAATTAGTTTTATTTTTATTATTATCACTTGATCATTATCTAGTAGTTATAATGATTTGAGTGATTAGACAAAAAAAAATCATAAATACACAATATGTAATGCTTTTTTCTTTCCTTTTCTATATTTTTTTACAAAAAAAATGTGTAAAATAAATTAATATCAATTTTAATCGAGTGAAAAATGCCTATAAATAGATTAAAAAAATATTTATTGAATTGGGATCTTATATATATATATATATATCAAGTGCAAATTGACTGTCAAGAAGTAAAAATAGAGACAGATGGATTAAAATGTATAAAATGAAGAAATTTAAAACCTTAGTAATTGACGCATGCAATGCAAGTTAATTTTGGTTATTGCCTATAAGATTGAATCCGGACCCATAGACATCCTATCATTGTTTACAGCAGTACTACCAGCCCGCACTTTTTGGGCATATTTACATCCGATCTGCGCACTAGGTGCGGATTTCAGATTTCTCATCCAATCTAATCTGTATAAAACGTTTAAATCAATCCAATCCAATCCGCAAATGTGCAGATTGATTCGGTTACTTGAGCTTGATAAATAAACTTTTAAAATTAGGCTTCATGTCATTTTTTATCTTGGATTATTTAATTTTAGCACAAGTTTGAGTTTCTTTTACAAATTTGGTTGATTATTGATTATATATATGCATAAAAAATTAAATACAATCTATTAAAATCTAAAATTAAACTTAATTTAAACCTAAAATATTAAATAATATATATTTTATTTAAAAATCTATATATTAAGTGTGGATTGGATTGGATCGGTTATTTTTCAAGGTAAAAAAAGTATCCAATTCGAAAAAATGCGGATTTTAATTTTTAGATCCAATCCAATCCGCAAGCACTTTGCGGATTGGATTGGATTGGATCGGATCATGCGGACTGGATTAGATTATATAGATTTTGAACACCCCTAACTATATATAGCCACCTTCACCCTAATATTTTTCTAAATATTCTATTGTATCCCTGATCTATCTCCTAAATTTTGATAATTTTAAATTTCACCCGCATATCTTATGAAAAATTCAATAATACTCCTCATTTGTCCCCATTACATTTTTAAATTTTCAAAAGTTACTTATATTTTTTCTTAACACTTAATTTTTTTTCCACACTTGTTTGGATAAGTTTCTTTGGACCTCACTCTAAAAAGTCTTTTTAATCATGTTTTTGGTCTTTGTTGACTATGTGTATTTTTAAATTACTATATCTATATTGTCATTAATTATATTACTTAATTATGAGTCCATTTGAAGAAAGTGAAGAAAAAAATATATAAAGAGCAAAAAAAAGGGTAAAAAATTAAGGAGTTTTTGGAATGACTGGCCCCTTATTTTTTTCGTGATTGACAAAATGATTCATCAGTTATTACTTTTGGCAATTAAATCCCTAAGTTTTAAAAAATTTGGCACTTAAACCCTTTTCGTGAGTAATTATTAAAATACTAGATGAAATTAAGCATTTTCAAGCCGCATGCAAGTTTTTGAATGTCAAAATGAATATTTTACTGACATTAGTTGGAATTCGAAGGAAAATAACTAAAAATTAACATAACCTTAAAGACATTCATGATGAATTAGAAACGTATTTATAAAAATGAATTTACAGGATATTATCATTTTTATACTTTGTACATTTTGTTCAAATTATATCTTATATTTTGGTTATTATCAACATTGATTTTTAGATTTGAAATCTATTACAAATTTATACCCTAATACCAATTTAGAGCAATTAATTTATCAAAATGCCGTTTAAAAAATTAAAAATAAACTATATAAAAACTGATCCGAGAATAAATTTATTAAATTATCTTAGTAAATTAACTGCGCTAAATTAGTGTCATTGTATAAATTTATAACAGATTTTAAATCAAAAGGTCAGTGTCGATAATAACCAAAACAGAAGGCATAAATTGAACAAAATGTCAAAATACAAAGTATAAAAATGATATTATCCCTAAATTTATACTAATAATGTGCATTATTTTCAATCACATAACTTTAATAATATGTATGGTCTTATTCTGAGATAAGAAATGGTTGAAAATAATACAACAACATTGAAACATTATCCCGATAAAAGTAACAGAAAGAACATGCACTTATCTGAATGAAGGTCCACCCCTTAATGCGGAATGCAGAAGTTACTTATTGAATAAAATGTAAAAGCGAAATCAAGTAGAATTCTCTCACTACGAGCCAAAAAAATAAAAATAATAGAGCTCTCTCACTAAATCGCAACGTATGATCTGATTTCTTGTTGCCAATAGAAAAGAAAGCTAAGAAGAAAGCTGAGAGAAAGCATGCACATTCATATAGTGAAAAGCTCTGCATTCCAAACGTTTTACATCAACCACTCCAATGCTGGATTTATTTCGTATATATAAAGCTTTATTTCAGTTTGTGAATTCACAAAACAAGCCATTTTATCAAAATTTACCAAAAATGTCCATCCCGATGCCTATACCAAAATCAACTTTTTCATTGGGCTTCCTGAACCCTATTTCTCATCAGGGAAATTACTTTGGCTGGTTCGGCAGCTCCAAACACTGAACTTCCAGCTACAATACAGTTTGCCCCTGCCGAAGCAGCGGTGTCGATGGTTGAAGGCCCCAAGCCCCCATCTACCTGCAAAATGAAGTTAAACTTGTTTCAATGGCATTGACAATTGTAAAATACAACTGATAAAAAGGAGATGAGATGGGAGACTAAGAACAACATCGGAAAGTCATAAACAGCTCACCAGGAGATCTAGAAGATGCACAAAATGGAAAGGAAGCTAGTAGTCTGGTACTCTTGAAACAAGAGGGAAGCTAACTATTTGAGGGGTTTAAGTCGAAAAATAAATAAAGCGAAACTTTTTCATAACAATATAGTAAATACTCGATCGTTTTCCTAAAATTTTCATAGATGCATTGAAAAACATCCAAAATGTCACAAAAAAAATTTCAGGAGCAACATCCAGAAGACTCTAAACGGATAGAATTTTCACTAGCTATATTCAGGAGAAAAGAACACAGAAAAATAAGCATCGTAACTACCTCTATATCAAGCAAAGGGTACTTCTTTCTCAGTGTGCGCACCTACATAAAGAATGAAGGAAGAAAGAAAGAAGATAACACCAACATTAAAAAGAGAAGTTGTCGTATAAATTAAACGAGTGCAATAAATCAAAGAAAACAGAACAATGGGACGGCACCTTATCCATCATTTCCGGCATGAACTTCTGCCCACCAAATCCAGGTTCGACAGTCATAACAAGGACCATCTCCACAGGATTTTCTGCTTCAATCTGCGGACCAAATAAAAGAACATATGATCAGTTGCAAAGAGAAATGTTTTTGAGGTAGCATCAGAAAAACCAAACTGTGATAGCATTAGTGAAAAAACCTAAATTAGTCCATCAATCCGGATAAAGTCAGTTACAAAGTGCAACTTAGCCAATATTGCATACCAAGGCGAAGACATAATACAACAAGAAAGGCATACCAGAGGATAAACTTCTTCAATTGGTGTCCCAGGCTTTAAAGCCACACCAGGCTTCATGCCCTTTGCCTTTATTCTTCGAACGAGTTCTTGCCAATTTTCTGTCCAAATTAAAAGGAAACGGGTAAAACAATATAGACCCATCTTTGTCAAGGATAAACAAACGGAAATTAAACAGAAAAAATGTATCAACCAACAATGCCCCACCTTTGGAAACCTCAACATGGAATGTAAAACCAGAAGCACCAGCTTTCGCCAAGGGTTCAACATAATCAAGAGGATTTGTAACCATAAGGTGACAATCCAAATATGCTCTGTAGTTGAGAAGAATGCACTTTCATGCTTAGTCCATAAATATAAACGCACAAACATCATTAAGAAGTCCCAACTCCCAAGTGAAGGTACACAAAGATCTTACTTTGAGTGTTTTCGCAAACTCTCGATGACCGGTGCTCCGATTGTTAGATTTGGGACAAAATGCCTATTTGGCCAAAAACAATGAACATAAGACCTTCTACATTTAACAATAATCATGTGTCTTAGTAGAACAAATATGTCAAAAATTCAATCTTCGTCAGCAATATCAGCTAACTTAAAGGGCCTATCTTGAATTCACAATATCATCGTTACTATGCTTGAATCATGTTAGAATAATCAAAACCAAAAGGAATTGAGTGCTGTACATCATGCCAAATAGTTCAAAATGCCGCATAACATAAAATGGGCGGGCCATAAATTATGGTAATATAAATTATTTTATATCCACACATTACGGAAGCAAACATTAGTTAAAAGAATAAGTAAATAAATAACAATTATAATAATAATAATAAATTAAAATAGAATCAAACCCAAATTTCATGGATCAAAAGCACAGAGGGGAACATTACAGTACTGGATAAGCAAATAATCGAACCTACCCATCCTGCAACATAACACAAGCTACATAAATTAATCAGCTTTAGTGGTAAAGCTGAAAATATATATATATATATATAATTACTAATGGGATAATGAAAATTATATTACCATGATGTCCATGTGGAGCCAATCGGCGCCGAAATTGAGCATGCGTTCGGCTTCGGACGCCAAATTGGCGAAGTCCGACGACAGCATCGACGGTGCTATTTTCGCCGTCACCCCCATATTCTACTGTTCTAGAGAGAGAGAGAGAGAGAGAGAGAGAGAGAGACGTAGATTGAGTTGGGTAATGGCGCGTGATGTTTTCGGCCATTGGGGTTAGGTGGGTGGGTGCGTTGGGTTGGGTTGGGTTGGGTTGGTGGATTTGTTGAAACGGCGGCCTTCTTGTTGTGTGTCTCATCTTTGACTCTGCAGATGGACTGTACTTGCTACTGACTCCCCATTGGGCTCGCCTTCCTTTGATGAATCCAACTCCTAAGCCCATAAGGGGAAGTTTGTCCATGGAATGGCCCACTTCATTTTCCACAATGGGCAGCCATAACTATAATAAAGCCTTGTAACAATGTAAATTATAAAGTTTGGTTTGAACACTACGGTCTACAGAGAAATGGACGGAAAATGAACCAGACTAGTAGTAATTTGGACCCAAATGACTTTTTGTATCTGAGTTTTAAAAAATAATTTTTCTAGTAGTGTGAGACAGTTGTGTGACGGAGGTCGCGCAATTTGTGACCATAAAATTATGGGGAGATTACACAATATAAGGTGTTTCAGAAAAAAAAAAAAAATTTTGAAAAATACGGTGGTTTTGTATTTTTAAAGGTGTGGTACAGTTTTTTAGAAAAATACCGTTTTTAAAAAAATATTTAGAAAAATACTATTTTTTAAAATAGTAACTAATTTCTAATAACCAGTTTCTGGAAACTGGTAACTAGTAACTAAAGATATTTACAATTGGTATATATCTAGTAACTATTTTAAAAATGATATTTTTCTAAATATTTTTTAAAAAGTGATATTTTCCTAATAAAAACAGTATAGAAAAAAGTGTGACTTCCGTATATTTGTAATTTTTTTCGGCTTTTGTAAGTATAAGTGTTAGAAACCCTAAAATTATGGACTTGACTAGTAGTGTTCTGGATGGAAAATGGACCTAACAAATAGTAATTTGGACTAAAATGACTTTTTTATAAGTATTTTGAAAAATGACTTTCCTAGTAATATCACAGTGTTGTCACTATTGTGTGATGGATGTCACATAATTTATGATTATTAATTAGTCCTAAAATAGTTATAATTTTATAGTTGAGTCACACAATACTAATACTATTAGGAAAGTTATTTTTTAACATCCTCGTAAAGAAAAAAAAAAGGTCATTTTAGTCCAAATTATTATTTTTCATGTCAAATTCCCTTTTTGGATAACATGATTTTTCCAAGAGTATATTTTAAAACAATTTTTAAGGAGAGTCAGACTATTAGGGCAGTTAATCGCTATTATAAGTAACCAAAGTAACCAACAGTTGGTCTTAAAAAATCATAAATTTATGATCATATTATTGATATTGTGACAAAAAGTCATTTTGAAGATTCGTTTCAAGAATACTCGAAAAAAATATTTTGCCCCAAACTACTCTAATTAGGTTAATTTTCCTTTTCAGTACTATTTTCTGTGATGACTTTTTTAGTAGTGTCATAAACCTTATATTTTATGACCCCTAATCATAATTTATATGATCGTAGTCACAATAATTAGCGATCATAAAATTTATTACAATCCTAAAAAAGTTATCTTGAAAACTATCTTAAAAATTATTTTGGCTCAAAATACTCCTACAATGTTCAAGTCCACTTCAATATTGTATTGTATATTGGGGCTTCTTTCATGAATAGCAGTTCTAAAAAGAATAATTGCAGTTTTATTTGCACCTCATCGTCCCAAAACAAAAACAAAACCAAAAAAAAAAAAAAAACCCGAGTTTTTTATTTATGTATTTTTTATTCAAAAAAAATAGAAAAATATTAGAGAGGAACATGCGGCATGAAAGGGACAAACAATGACTTATTGAGGCCGTTTGATTCCGAAATTCTAATAAGGATACGCAACAAAAGCTATTAAACCGTCAAAGGCACATTTTAAGATGATAAGAATCTTATTAATGTAAAGAATGGGAAGCCAAGTGGCCAACGCGGTCTATATGAAAGGCTCTTCCCCAAACTTGAATTAATTGATCAATTAATATAATCGTTCTTTTTTTCCAAATGCTAAGAATGAACTATTGATAATATGTGAATGTGAATATGAAACGTCAACTACCCCGTACAATTTTCTTTATTTTTCACTTTTTTTTTGGTACATTTCTTTATTTTGGACCATTTCAGATGGAGACATGGCCTATGGAATGGTCGTGAATAATTGTTTAGGAGTGAGCCTGGCTTTTGCCCATACATGCGAACACTTGTATTGTTAATCGATAAAAAACGATGAAAAATCACTGATTAACGACGTTTCAGATTTTGGCATAAAGCCTTGAGTGGGTTCACTCTTTTGGAATTTTATGGGACAATTTCAATGGACTCTCTCATGAGTCATAAGCCCCATGTGTACGCATATACTTGTGATGCTTTCGTTAGCCCCATGTGTTCATTATAGGTGCACGCGGCGCTACATGCTACCGACCTTATCTTATTCTTGGTATATTAAGACAGATTATTTAGCATCCATTGGGTTTCATGATAAGAAATTAATAATATCTAGGTCAGCGATGCAAAAAGAATTATAGCTCAACTTATTATATCTTGTTTCTTTCAAAGCTCATAAGTCATAACAATGATAAAATGGTGAACTCAATTTCAGTATCACAATTTGTGATCAGTGAATAAATCAATACCACATCATGTAAAATTCAAAACTAGTTCACTATTTTTATATAAGTTTCTAATATGATTGATTGTCAATTTATTGGTTAGACATAAATTGAGATACCAAAATTAAATCAAAAATTTAGATCTATAGATCATTTTTTATTTTTTAATAATAATAATAATAATAAGATCCATGGATGTTGAGGGAGAAATTTTAATTTTAAGAATATTAGTCACTATGGCTATGTTTCTAATTTATAATGAAAATAGTTGTAAAACGAAAGAATTAGAGATAACTGAGAAATAATCAAATAATTGAGTTATCTCTTTCTAATTTTACTAATTATACAAAAGAAATTCATTTTCTAAAACATGCAAGTAAATCATAAATGGATGAGGAAAAGATTTTTCTCATTACAGTTTGAAATTAGTAAACATGATTTATCCTCTTTTTTTCTGGTATTGGTAGTTGTATAAACATTTTACTATAGTGGAGGGCCTAGATAAAGATGTATCTCAGGTAAATTGAAACAAAAAGGCTTTTACTAGTCACCAACAATGATTACGACATTCCCACCAAACTTTTATCTACCACATCAATGACCTTTGAATTTGCAACATCTCTGTACAAAAGACGATGTTTTAATTTCAGGTTTGTACTCGTAGAAGTGAATCTAACTATGTAAAGCTTATAAAAAGATCATCATATTCATACCCAATAATTATCTCTTCTTCTCCTTTTTTTTTCCCCCCGGACTGCCCAATATAGCAAACCAAACATGTTTTACACTTCTTTTTTTTCAAGATGAAAAGCCTTGCCGACATAACTTCATATATATGCCATTATACTGTAAGTCCTAACACTTTATGTAACTTTACAAATTATTGGAGTCACATCTGCCTGCTATGAAAAGATTAAGAAAAAGCAAAAGGAGAATAGAATGTACACATTATTAATTAGAATAAACGTTGGTAAAGTGGAATTGATTGGAGTTCTACTATACAAATTTCCATAAGAAGCACAAGTCACAATTTTCATGCAATTTCAAGGTCAATTTGGCATTGGCCACTAAACTAAAATAGTATAACCAATTACTAAAAGGACATTAAAAGTCAGTGAAGAAAGACAAAAAGTTAAAGCATTTTTAACAATGGCTTTAATTGATCTTCGGCTGAAGACTACTGCTAATTTACTCATGAAATGACATATACCAAATTCTTTGCTGGATTTTTTTTTCTCCCTCGGGTGTTCTGATTAAATGACTGATATTGATCTTCAACAAAAGAACCGTTACATCTTCAATTTGCATTTATGGATAGACTGTTCAACCAACCAAACTATTAAATTTTTACCATTATTTGCCATATAAAAAGAAAAAGGGTACTTATTACTCACGGTCCATTATTTTTTATTGTTACAGGCGAAGTAATTATAAGACTGCAATTAAGAGTGGGAGCACGACTGCATGATCATGACATTCAAACTGCATTGATGTGAATATAATTTGATGTATAGGGAAATTTATAAAGTGATGAGTATAAGATTAATCCCAAAAGGAAAAAAAAAAAAAAAATCCTATAAACAATCATTTCTTCTTTTCAATGCTATTACAAAAATGAATAAACAATACCATAATATCGTTTTCTCTGACAAAATTCAGTATAAGTTCTTCACAGAGTCACTAGTTCCTACTTCTGTAAGCACGGTCGCGTGGTCCACGTTTTAATCATAGCTCCGAAGTAAATTTTGAAGTACCTAACTTTATCCACAAAATGTTAGATAACCTGTTGGGTTAAATTCCATCATTTTCAGCTTTACTGAACCGGTAATCTGAGCCACATCTTAATTTCCTTTTTCAACTTTGTCTCTAGTAATGAAATGATCAAGATTAGTGGGGGACAATTCTAAGTTGAATAGACAATGACATTTGTTTTATATACAATGTTCATCCTCAAGTTTTTTCCTTTTGTCTTTCTTCTTAGATATTCATCATGCAAGTTAATGTAGCCGGTCATTTTTTTTTCTTAAGTTTTTTTCTTACAAATTTTTATTGCCATTTAGTTTTTTAAATATTTTTTTAGTATTCTCCAGTGAACGTGAGGCATGAACTCGTTGAACAAACTTGAAGCCTGAAAAATAAAAAAATGAAGGATATGGTATGAATTAAGAAATGTGGTGGCACTTTCCAAAAGGTATAACTAAAAGGCCTAAAAAGAAAATGTGATCAAAGTAATGGAATGGAATAAGATTTAAAGCAATAAAAATCAATTCTTGACCTGAGATTGGTGGTTGAGATTTTTGTTTAATGCACATTGGACGTCGCATAATTTGCGTATGATTGGTTAATGCATTCTAATTTATTTTGTGCACTTTCATGCTGGTTGCTGAGGTCAACTATGACCTGTATACCCTGTCTCAACTCTCTACCACGTTTTTAGCTTTTTCTTCTTTTGTTTTTTTGAAATTGGTAACTACATAGTAAGCCTATTCTCTGTCCCCTCATTTTGAAATTCCCAAGTTATTCTCCTTTTACGAATATTTATCCTAACATTCATAAAAATTTGAAACTAATTTACATTAAAAAGAGTACTTATCGTCCTAATATTGTATGAAGACAAAATTAATTGGTAAATACGAGTCTTGAAATCCACTCATCAACGGCGTCTTCTGTGGTCCAAAAATTAAAGCAAAAGCTCCGAAATCTTCTCCTTAAATCCAAAGTCAGCGTATTTGGCAGTAAAATCTTGAGAGAAACCCATATTTTGACCATATACTCACCCAAAAAAAAAAACAGGTCACGTGGAGATAAATGAGGGAGGGGCAGCCCAAAGAGTCCAAAAAGGCAAGCTTTGCACAAAATTCACAGACAAAAAGTCAGATTACCAATAGGCCCCACAAATAAAGAGCTAGATTTTTTTTTTCACCCCTAAAAATTTTTTATTTTATTTTTTAATTTTTTCACATCTCCAGTGGGACCCATCTCTCTAAATCCCACCATTCCAGAGTTTGTACAGTAGAGCAGCACATTGGTCATATAACTTCCCTTTCAAGGCCTCTGTTTCTCTCTCTCTCTCTCTCTTCTCCCTCCGATTTTTATTAGCAAAGGCATTCTCCCACTTCTTTAGAGTAACGCCAAAAAAACGCGCTCTTCTTACTCTACTCTGCCCTTCCTCCTCTGAAAAAAGCTGTTTTTTTTATTTTATTTTATTTTTTCTATTTCTCTATCTGGGTCGTGATGTCCAGAGTGGTTTTATTCTGTTGAAGAGAGTAATGGGTGCCTGTGTTTCGGTCCACAAAAGCTCGGACTCAGCCATGAAGCTTAGACTGTCGTTTGGATCCAAAAACGACAAGATTGAGATCCCACCGTCACCGGTCAAGGAAAAACCCTCAGGTGGAGACTGTAGAATCAAGGATGTTGCTCTCAACTCTTGGTCTCCTTCTCCCTCTGCCAAGACTGTTGGGGATCACGGTATAAAACTGCAAAAACTTTATTTAATATATATTATATGATCAAAAAATCTTATGCGCAGTTTTCATTTTGATCTTCTATTTTTTTTTTAAACGAAAAGAAAAAGCATATACGATATATGGTTACTGCAATGAATATCCTTTTTTCGTATTTCAATCCTTAGGAGTGTATGGCAGACTGTGTATTCCGGGGTTTGTGATTGGGGCATGGTCTGCTTATCGCTTATGTTTCAAAATTGACTTTTTATAATTTTTATGTCTTTCTGGGTTGACTCTGTATGTTAATTTTGATATTACTAATTTTGATTCTATTTCAGAAATCTCTTTATGTATTTAGGCATGATGCTAAAGCTCTTAATGGCCTTAGTTGTTATAGGTTGTTTTTGTTTTGAAATCTTATTTGATCCCTGTACATAAAGTTGGCATCGTACTCAGTTCTTTTAATATTTTAAATATAATTTGTCTCTCTGTAATTGGAATCAGAGGGATAGTTTTGAGATACTTATTGGTTGTATTACTCCTAATCTCGATATGGAGAATTTAAAATAATTTTTTTTAGTTGAATGTAGTTGGGAGATTGTTCATTTTCTGCCAATGGACCCAGGATATTGAAAAAAAAAAGTCTTTATTCATTTTCTCTTAGGTGTGTCCAGACTGCAAGAGTAAGTGGTTCTGGTTCTTCCACTATGAAACCACTATATTGTGTATTTGCATATGATTTTGGGAGGAGGCTAATTTGGAATTTACTCCTTGAACCTCTTGTCAGCTTGTGAAGTTTATATTCTATTTTTTCCCAGGTCTAGATCAGGGATGGCTAGATGGGTGGAATCAATTTTCTTGAATCAATTTTCTTGGTCTTCCATCATAGCATGGAAATTTTGGTATTGGGTTAATAAGTTCAGATCACACATGATTTAATATAGACGACTTATATTTGATATTGGTCCATGCCTTTCTTTAATTTGGAAAATTTGTAAGTTTGTGGGGCCATTAGCTTTGCACTATATTTTGGCAAAGCATCTCGCTGTAGATGGCTGTGATTGTTCAGGATCATGGTCATGATCATGGTCAAGGTAGGCTAGGTGGTAAATGGACCACATGGCTCTGTTTTGTAGGGTCCACAGATCTTTTTTTGATGAATTATTTAAAGAGAGAATGGAGATGGTACTTTAGGTTTGGATGAAAGTAACGTGTCTAGAGTTTTGAGTCTTTCCTAATTGGCAATGAATTGACATTAGCACTTACTTGTTCTGCTTTAATTTTGATTATAAGGAATAGAACATGACGGCCAAATCGCGTGGTTAATAAGCTTAATCACATCTGAATGAGATAATGGAAATAAATTCTTCTTCAAGATTGCATTCGTGTTATTGCTTCTTCTTTAAGATTGCAGTTCATGTTTTTGTTTGTTCCAAGTATATTGATATGCTTTGTGCCCTTTTGTTTACTAATCAATATTTTCACGTTGGAACTGAAAATATATGCCTTGTGTCTTTACAGGTAGTAAAGAGGAAGCCTTTTTTGATTCCCAGCCTTGGTTGGAATCTGATTGTGAAGATGATTTTTATAGTGTCAATGGTGGTAAGAATATATTCGAATTCCTGAAGCCATCTTGTCTTGCATCCCTTACGTCTTTCCACTCTCATAAAATTCTACTATGCTTTCCTTGCAATGGTTCCAAGCACTATAGTTCATGATTAACGGTGAAAAGAATAAGATGAAACTTGGAATGGTGGCAAACAAAGGGAGAAAATTTTAGTTCCCTGAAATTAAAAACAAGATTCTACACTTCAACCACTTTGAATCTCACGTGGCTTTTTTAGCTTTTAGTCGCAAACACTTTTAGTGAACCCTTCTAACAGAGTCGACTTTAAATGTACTGTGTAGATTTTACCCCATCTCGTGGTAACACTCCGGTTCATCAAGGCTTCACCCCTATAGGTCCCTCTCGAGTCAACAAGCCCCCTTTCGAGGACAAGATTCCTGGTTCCACAGTACCTACTCCATCTCCAACAGAGAAGAAAAAGAGATTAATTGAACTATTCCGAGAGAGCATGAGAGATGATAATGAAGAAGTTGGGAATGTCAAGGCGAACGGTACATCAGAGGTAAAGCAAACCGGTCTTGATCTCCCTCCAAGATCTGGCCGTGGCACCCCTTTCCTTTCCGGGGCTAACTCTGTTTGTAGTAGTGAAAGGACTCCAAATGGAGATGTTATAAAGGACGAGGAAAAACCAATGAGGTCTGTGCAATGCTGCCTTCCAAGCTTGGTATCTTGCCGTAGCTTTAGTGACAGGAAGAAGAAAATGAGCCCTGCGCTTGCTGTAAATGATAGACCTTGAGCAGTAGAATGTAGATGGAAGAAGCCAAAGGGGGTCAAACCAGGAGTCAGTATTATGATTCCCAAAAGATTATAAAGTCTTGGATACTCCATCACGTCTGATCAAATCATGTAAAGTTTTAAACTCTATTCTAATGATAATATATTGTGAAATTTTTTGGCGTTTTATATAAAACTTATATAGGAGATGGATTATAATGTGAAGAAAGGACCATCTTTTGTTAATAGGTTGCCAGTTGCAGTCTTCGAAAAGGTGTTTTCTTTTCTACATTGTAGTCAAAGTTAAATTCCTTCACATGTTGCCTTTTTCCTATGCATCCGGTTGGGATGCCGCACTTGCCATGCACATGCTAAAAAATTTAACGGCCTTTTCTTAGAAAAATAGAATATTTGAAATTCTGAATCTCAGGATAAACATGCAGTGGCAGAAAAATGTGTAACGAATATATAGTTACATCTTGTATTCTGAACAATTGTTTAGTTTCAACCTTGTCACGAATATTGTCATTTTGTTTTTAGATTTAAATTTTCTGATAAATCTCTGGTTAAAATTTATGATAAAATTTACGAATACTACTATCGTGACGTGGTTGCAATCCTTTGTTTTTTTTTTCTTAGAATTAATGCATCAAAAGTTAATTGCATTCGATATACCGATCATCAAAATGATGTCGTTTCGTGAACTTGCCCTTCAAGAAAGGGCCAGATTTTGGAATAGTAGAGAACCGGGGTGCGGCTAGCAAGATTGTCTGAGGGCGTTTTAAATGTCTGGAAATTGTTGGTCTAAGGTTTGAGGGTTGTGTGTGTATGTTTGGGGGGTCAGGGGTTCAAACCTTAGTAGTGTGTGTGTTTCATTTTCCTTTAATTTGTAGTAAGTGGTGGTCATTAGTTAAGCTCCATTTTTTCTAAAAAAAAAATGTCTGGGAATTGAATTATAATAATCATCATGTATCGAGGCCACGGGCGTCTTGGCTTTTGGTGCACAAAGTTCGAATGAAAATAGGAGTTAAATCTATCGAGGCCTTCCATCAAGACAATGGAGTTGTGATTTTCTCATAATCTCGTTGGGAAATTCGACAATATACAATTTTAAAAGAAACGAGTTTAAAAGAGTAAGCAAATTACCATTCTTTGATCTAGGTGTGTGCATGTCACTCTTATGCATCTTGTTTGGCCTAGCCGCCTAGACCAATTCCTACGCTCTCTAATATTTAAAGGCATCATCTTTCTATAAAGTTTATTTATCTTTTCAAATGAGTGTATTTAAATAGAAATTGTGGAATGAGTTATAATTTAAATGGGAGACATTTGTAGTGAAATAAAGTAGATTGTATTATAATTTGGACGAGAAACACTAGAATGGACCATTTAAAAATACCTCTTAGGCTCCATTCTTATTCCAAGACACAAAAAACCTATTTCAATGGTTGATATGATCGATGGACCATTTGAATGGAAAAACTGAATTATTGAAACAAACATCTATTCTAAAAGAGTATTTGCATGGAAAAACTGAAATTGTTGAAACAAACACCCATTCTAATTGATTTTTCATTTGAATGGAATATAATGACTGAAACAAACGAGGCCAATATTTTTCAGTTGTTGCTTTTTAATGTTCTCTATAGTCAGTTTACCTTTTAGTCACTGGTGTCATCAAGAGCATCATTGTTGATACTTGATACAGTTTCCTTGAATTGCATTTTGAAAGATTTCTTTATATAATTGACATGTTTAGCTGTTTTTTTAATACAAATTCTATATTTTTTTTCAGAGAAACAAATACGCTTTTATAAAAAGTAACTTTTACAATAAAAGACTAAACTACAAGAAGAAATTCCTCGAAGAGATTAGCTAATCTTTCAATACTACAATTATTCCAACAAAACTAAGTAAACTAAGTATAATTGGTTAATTACGACACTATTTTAAAAAAAAATAAAAAAAAATAAATGCATCCAACAACACTATTGTAATTGCAAGCAATAGATTTACACCAATATTCCTGACCCATTAAAAAACCATGATACGTATTACGTAGCCTCCTCATCCTGACATTTTCAACAAAAAGGGTCAACAATATCATGTTTAAATTGCGAATAAGAGCATCAAGCCCCCACTAATTTTATATGCTCGTTAATGATTGCATTTAACATCCTTCAGAAGGAGATTTGCAACTCTCCCTCTTTCCCCTTCTGTCTTTATTTTTATTTTTATTTTTGAATTCTAATAATAGCTGAACCTCATATAAAAAATCTGATAATGACAGAAACCCATATGAATTAAAAACCTCTAATAACACCTGATTACTATTAGAATTATTAGGTACCAATCTTGCGTCCAATATTGCAAATTCGGAGAAAAAGTAACGAAATATGTCATAATAGAGAGACAAACTCTCATCGTAG
Source organism: Trema orientale (assembly GCA_002914845.1). NCBI lineage: Eukaryota > Viridiplantae > Streptophyta > Magnoliopsida > Rosales > Cannabaceae > Trema > Trema orientale. The sequence goes on from JXTC01000045.1 coordinate 699,613, forward strand.
AAAAACAATAAAATCTTATAATAAGAGACTATAAACTTTATCGTCGAGGAACAAAAACCTCACTATAAGGGAACAAATATAACATCCAACATAATCAACCAAATCAAAATTATATAAAATTAAACAGTACTAATATCTATGCTGGTACAAATTATTAAATTAACTATACAAATCCCATATTTCTGAAGTAACCGAATATAAGAATTTTTTTTTTTAAAGTTGAGCATATATGTTAAATATGCTTAATAAAAGAGCATATGTACTAATATTTCTTTAACCTAACCGTGTACCCGTATCAATAATCACTAATTAACTAATATCTAAATGGTATCATTGTGAGTTTGTAACGATGTCAATGTATTGAGTGTAGCAAAATGTCAATTTCCCATTGTATCTTAGGTATAATAGAAAAAAAAATCGCATAATATTTAGTTGCAATTTATTAATTTTAAATATTATATTTTATTTGTGTAATCCTATCAAAACTTAATGAATCCATCCATATAATTAAGACTGGAGTTGAAAAATGCTGAGACGATCTCCAACCAGAAATTCTATTTTGTAGCAACTAAAATTTTAAAATATAGCAATTATTTTTTTTCCATCTCCAACTCATTACTCCAAATACTACACCAAAAAGGATATTCTCTACCAAAAAAGAATATTCTCTACAATAAAATATAATATTCTTTTTATCTTTTTACCTAAATCTCTTTTTTACCCCTTATCTCTCTATAGATATTTTATATAAACAATTACTTCACTAATATACTTATATAAATCATATTAACTATTTCTAAATATGTAATATTTTTTATAATCAAATTAAAACTATTAAATCAATTAATTTTCATTTAAATTAACTTAATAATTAATAAAAAATCATTTACAATAATTAACATATTTTAAATGCAACAATTTTAACAAGGATATATGTGGAATTAAACATTTAAAAAGGATGCATTTTTAGAAGTTGAACAAAAATAAAACATAAAAAGGAAAAAAAAAAAAGTAAAATAGCATTATGCTACAATGCTGCGCTATTAATAATGCGTCGCTGTAGCTCACCCGCATTTTGCTGCAGAATTTGCAACTGGGTTGGAGAGCCAGCCTACTCTATTTCTAGCAAAAACAGTATTTTGCCGTGTGGTTGGAGATGCTCTAAGGAAGAACGATTTTATCTTTTAAAAGTTACGTGGATGTGAACTGATAATTTTAAGGGAAAGGCGTATGATATAACAATCTAAACTTTAATTTTCACCTTTTATGTGAATTTGTTAAAGGGGATGGCTACGGTAGGGGCATCCCTACGTAGGGTCATGCCTCAATTATCGTTTGATGGGAATCTGTGGGAAATAACGGGAATCTGTGAAGAATCTATTTATATACAGATTCCCATCCAACGGTGAATAGACAGGGCCCTACGTAGGGGCGCCCCTACTGTAGACGCGCCCTTTGTTAAAAGGTCATAGAAAAATGCAAATAATTTTTTTTAGGGCGCATCTACAATAGGAGCGTCTCTACGTAAAGCCCTGTCTATACACCGTTTGATTGGAATCTGTGTATAAACAGAGTCCCCACAGATTTCCATCAAACGGTGTATAAATAGGGGCCTTACGTAGGGGCGCCCTACTATAGCCGCCTCTTTTTTTTTAATCATAGATTAATAAAAATGAGTTATTTTTTTGGGCGCGTCTACAGTAGGGGCGTCCCTAAGTAAGGCCTGTCTATACACCGTTTGATGAGAATCTGTGTATAAACAGATTCTCCACAGATTCCCGTTATTCCACACAGATTCCCATCAAACGGTATATAAAGGGTGACCCTACGTAGGGGCACCCCTACTGTAGACTTCCCCTATTTTTTTTTCCCTTAATATTATCGCAATATCTTATCTATTCTTTATTATTATTATTATAGGCGCGTCTACAGTAAGGGCACTCCTACGTAAGGCCCTATCTATTCACCGTTGGATGGGAATCTGTATATAAATAGATTTTCCACAGATTCCCGTTATTCCCCACAGATTCTCATCTAACGATAATTAAGACATGACCCTACGTAAGGACGCCTCTATCGTAGCCCTCCCCTATTATTATTATTACTATTATTAAAGGATCACCAGGTATGTTCTACAGATCCTGAAAGGTAATACAAACAATCTGGTAGGACCCATATTTTCCCTCGTGTCATTTCCCTAGATTAAAAAGTTTGACATAAAAAGTCTTATTTTTACTTATTTTATATTTCTCTAATATTTTGTAAGAAAAGTTAGGTTAAAATCTCCAAGCGCCGCCGCTGCTCCACCCAAAAAGTCCTACTCATTTCGTCGACATGGCCAAGCAGCCTCAGGTCGGAGACCCCGAACCCGAATCCGAACCCGAAATGAGTGCAGCAGCCAAATTCATGTCCATCGTCACCGACGATCTGCTCCATGAAATCCTAGTCCGAATCCCCGATTTCCGATCCGCCGCCCGATGCAGCTCGGTTTGCAAGCGCTGGCACTCTCTGATTTCTGATCCCAAGTTCGTCCCCAGCTTCATCCACCGCCACCACCACCGGCGCCCCTCTTTCGAGCGCTGCTGCGAGCTCCCCTTCCCGGTCCAGTACGCCATGCGGTCACTGGACCAGATGCTTTCCGAGAAGACGGAGATTTACTACGGCCTCCCGTGCTACTACCTGGCCCAGGAGGTTCCGCGCGAGCTGAGGAGGGCGGCGGCGGAGGAGGAATTCGGCTACATCAGGGCTTCTTACAAGGACCTGGTGCTGGTCTCCTACGGGAAGAGCGACTACTACCTCTGCAATCCGCTCACCCGGCGGTGGCTCGCGCTCCCCAAGCCTCCCGCGGACGACTATCCGCTGTGGATTGGGCTGGCGTTTGAGTCGTCGCCGGACCGCTGCGAGAAGGGGCTCGAATCTTGCGAGTGTGGCATCACTAGCGGCGGTGGGAGCAGATTCCGGGTTCTGGTTGTCACGCACTCGGGTACCATCAACCCTTTGCTGTTTCGCTCCGAGACTGGTGAGTGGAGCGACGTAGTTCTTCCCTCGATTTTCGATTTCGGATGGGTCCGTCCCGAGGTGTTTGCCAGCGATGGGGTTTTCTACCTGCTGGGGTTGAAGGACAGGAGGAGGCTGATCGCTTTCGATCCGTTCAAGGGCTCAGGTGATCCGAAACGATGCCGCTTCTTTAAATTGCCGGACCGCAGTGTCGAAGGCGCTCGGGGTCATGCTTGTTTCGTGCAAGAAGTCCTCGGAGTGGTCAGGAGCCGAGTGCGGCTCGCGCAGTTGTTCAAAGTTCGGAACGTCGTCAACCCCGCGAGTGGCTTCGCGTTCGCTTTGAAAGTCTGGGAGTTCGATCGTAGTGGCGATGGGGATGAGTCGAGACCACGGGAGTGCTGGCGTTTGGTGCACAACGTCGGTTCGGAGATGGCGGACACGAGCGAGGTGTTTGTCGAGGCCTTCCATCCGGACAATGGTGGTGTGATTTTCCTCTTGAGTGATCGTGGCTTTTACCGATACGAAATCGGCGGTGACAAGTTTGAATCGGTGTGTTGTGTCTGTAAAATCCCGCACCTGGGGAGGCATGACATCGCATATGCGCATCCCGTGTGGCCAACTGCGGTTCCTAGCCTCTCGCGTAGTTAGATGAGTTTATCTTTCGCGTACTTAGATGAGTTTATCTTTCGCTTTATTGTCGCAACAAGACTATCATTGTTAATTAGCAATGGTTAATAGTTTTCTAGCTACATATACTGGATCTCTTTTCTGCTGTGATTTCTGTTTTTTAACATCTGTTAATGAAAATCTAGAATATGTTTCAAAGCACTGTCATTGCATCTATATATATGTGTATATGTGTGTGTGTGTGTGTGTGTGTGTTGGTAACTGAATAATCAGATAAAATTTTGTGTTAGCAGTCCGAGCAACAAAATTTTGTGATAGCAGTGCTTTTCTCTCCTTGATAAACCTGCACGTACAGCTTGCTAAGACCATATAATTTTGATGAATGAGATTAGATATAGCACATAAACTAATGATTAGAACAAATTAAAGTACTCAAATCAGGTTTATCGAAGAGAAGTGGATGCTGGTAAAATGAAGAGCGCAATTGAGCTCTATTGGAAATCCTGCTTAAAATTCGTTGGGCTAGATTTGGATTTGGATATATACGCTTAGAATATAGAAAATTAACTACATTCATTTGGATATATGCGCCTAAAATCTGTTACATGGAATCGATTGTTTGGTTTTTGCCAAACGAGTTGTCTTGAACCGATTTGAGTTCTTTGTGCACAAATGGCGAATGTACAATTCCTTTTTTAAGTTTCTGCAGATTGATTCTTTTTCTGTAAAGAAAAACATCACAGGGAAATTGTATCTTCATATTTTCACCCCATTGTTCAAATAGAAACAAGTTGCTGTGATGTACTTTCCTGGGAATGTTCATTGCAAATGCCATTTGTATGCAAGTCACCAGAGTGATAGGAGCTCGTACTGAGTATTAAATTGAGCATTGAAAGTGTCACAAAACAGCGTAAGTGAAAAGTGCTGGTGGTTTTTTTTTTCCCCTTTGATATATATATATATACATATATAAATGTACGAGTTGGGATGTAACCAAAGCGATTTTAGATTAGTTTATTGAATGAATGTTACACAGAAGAGATGAACAGGGGATACTATATTTGATATTTCCGTGCTCAAGCAACATAGTGGAAAGGTAATACTGGTCAAAGAACTTCCCTTATGACTCTGGTGTAAGTACATCGGAGCAGAAGCTTTCTTCCGCATGTTGATCCAGTCTGAAGCTTCCAAGCAGTAAGCTTTTCTCTCAATTTTCTCTCTTCTGCAGCTCTTCTCTGAGTTATATTACTTAGTTACAAATTCTATCTTGACGATGCACGGTTTGTTGAAAAAATTAGCTCATGCATTTATTTTTTTGGGCTGGAAATTAGCTCATGCTTAATGAAGTAATGAAGTTGACTGTTGGTCTGTGCCTTATGGATGTGCATAATTTATATAGGGACTGGTTAGGATCAATAGCCTCCTGTACTTTTGTACTGGTTAGGTTTGGTTAGGACCTGTAACCGTAATCTAGTACAATTTTGGTGAGGAATTGTTAATTCCTCAAACTAGTTTAACCTACTAGGAAATTTCAAAGAGCAACTTCATGCCTAAAAGCTTTTTTTCTCCATTACAATCATATTCCGAAAAATGCAATCGTCATTCAGCTCAGAAAGGATAAATTCAGGGAAGAACTTGATAAGGTAGATTGATGCAGATAGCCACGATAATGTCTGCAAGTTAAACAACAATCTTACATGTCAACAAGAGCCCTTAAGAAGTGGATTATGTGCAACCGATTCTGTGGTAGATAACTCTGGCAAATGGTATCTGTTAAAGGAAGAATCTGGTTGGAACTTGGAAGGTCGACTAATCAGGCAATTGATTGAAAGAGGAGAATTCTAAGAACTCTAAATCTCCATTCGAGTGTCTAGTTCCAAATCCTCCACCCCTATGGAAACCAATGTTTGTTTTCTTCCTAATGGTAAAATTCATTTATGCATTGAAATGGAATTACTCTAGTTAACTGGTCAAATTGTATCCTCATTAAGCTACATGTTCCATCAGGTTCATCTACTTTTTACTCTGAACGTTCTTGTTCCAAAGGAAGGGTTTCTGGTCAATATACTTTTCAGGAGACACGAATTTATGTCGGGGAATGTTCTGGAGTGCCGGTCAGGTTTATCTACTTTTTGCTCTGAACATTCTTGTGGGTTTCCAGTCAAAATACTTCTCAGGAAACAGAATTTATGTCAGGGAATGTTCTGGAGTGCCTTACTGCCTCCATCCGAGGACAACATGGTAATAGCGTAATGATACTGTTGACTGCTTGTTAAGAGTTTATATCTCAGCTCTTAGTACTGAAGTGCTTTATATATTGAAATGGATGTAGTTGACATCTTCATCAGACCAGTTCAGATAATGCAGAAAACTTGCATATTCCCTGATTGACTCTGGTGTAAGTCCTTTGAAGCAGAAGCTTTCTTCATGTTGATCAGATTTGGAGCTTCCAAGCAAAAGACTTGTAAGGAGTAAGTTTTTCTCTCAATTGTCTTTCTTCTGCAAGTCTTCATGGAGTTATATTACTTAGTAACAGATTCTATCTTGAAGAATGCAAGATTGTTGAAAAAAGATTAGCTTATTCTTAATGAAATAATGAAGTTGACTGCTGGTTTGTTTCTTATGAATGTACGAAATCTATACCTTGTACTTTTCTACTTAGCCCATTGGACTTCTATATTGATTTAGCAGTAGTATATTTGTCAATTCTCTGCGCTTGTTTATGTGTTTGACCTTTCGATACCAAATAATCGAAGCTCTCAGACACAGCAAATTACCATTTTTCACTCATAGGAACAACTTGAATGCATTATGTTATTCTTCAGTCAATTATTTTGGTACTAGTACTACATATATTTTGGCATTCAAATATACTCGTATAAATGTGGGCTTTAAGCCACGGTACTACCATTTATGTAAAGACGAACATAAAATTTCTTTCTAAAAATTTGGTGGTTGATTTTGTCATGTCTTCTATGCAACTTTACCTCCCCACATCCTCCTCCTTGTTTTTTTTTTTTTTTTTTTTTTTCCTGGAGGAAACTGTACCTTATTTCTTTTACAAACTAAACTCCAATATTTATATTAGGGCACTTGTAACAATAATTATTATGGGAGGATTTAAGTGATATATATTTGGTAACATTTTACCTCATAAAAATTTGAAACCTTATAAAAAAAATGATAAAATTTGAGAAAACATGGAAAATCAACCACCAAATTTAAGAAAACATAGATGTTTAGGCCAAGGGTATTTGTATGATAAAATTTGAAGGACTAGCGAGCGAATTTTGATTCAAGGTCTAAGCATATCACTTGCTTAAAATAATGGATTGGAGGGTATTATCAACATGTTTTAGTGTAATTGTAAGGAAGGCTTCCTTACAAAACCACATAACCGCACATTGAATGGTGATTTTAAGCCACACGGCAAGCAATTAATTTAGGAATTATCAATTCCCCTGAAAAAAAAAACCCTTAGGGATTAGTTAGCAAAACCGAGATCACCCAAGAGATAACCATTGGAAACCAAAAACATATGAAGTAATGCTGAAAAAAAAAATGTAAAGAAAAAAAAAGTGAGCTACCAAGTACCAACAGCATTGTAATTCCAATCAATAGTGTACTTAAATACAGTACAAGTTAACTGCCAACCTATAGTAATGCACAAAATAGAAACAGGTTGCATCTGAAATCTACTTGAAAATGATACTTACAGAATTTTGATAATGGCTGCATGATTTTTATTAACGTCATGAATCGTATATATCTATTTGAACTAACATTTATCCCAAAGCCACGGCAAGAAGCTGAATGAAAATAAGTACAAAATTCAAACAAGACTACAACTACTTTATCTATATCTTATCTTTAATTAATCTATTTGCAATAGAATTAAATTCAAATGGTATTCAAATATCAGTTATTCTAATCANAAAAAAAGAAATTTTACCTCATAAAAAATTGAAACGTTTACTAAATAAATATGAAAAATTGAAAATATGTAGTTATTATTAATTTCCGATGGACGCATTTATTTTCCAAAGAAACACAGATGTTGAAGCCAAAGTTTTTCCTCGAGAGTTTTCCTAATTGGATGAGACTTCTTAAGGGAGTTTCCTTATATTTTATACGAATTACGATTACGATTACGATTCTCTTTCTCATATCTTACCATTCGAATCCACTTCCCCGTCAAAAGAAAAATTATAAAATAAAATGTTTTGATGAAAATTGAAACTAAAGATTTTAATTAGATTATATATATTAGAAACAAAGGGCAGGATAACAGAACTAGGTTAATTCTTTTAGAGTCCAAACAAGACCAGAGAAGTGTATAAGTAAGTTTGAAAATTCGAAGGTATAACCATCGACCGTCAAGATTTCATATTAGTGAATATACGTATAGGACTCCTTATCCTAGTAGGAGTCTTTTATATTGCCAGTGTTTAATTCTTCCTAGATTCTAGTTTTTTAACCCATGGGTTTATAAATATAAGGGGATAATAATATTATTATACTTTGCATTTTGACTTTTGTTAAGATTATACTTTCTATTTTGAGTATTATCAATATTATCCTTCTAATTTAATATTTGTAACAAATTCATACCTTTATCGGTTAAACATTAATTTTAACTATAAATTTGATTGAAATATCCCTTTCTGGGATTTTTTAAATGTAATTCAAATTATAGGATTAAATTAAAATTAATAAATAAAATAACAAATTAAAAAATCATACGCAAAAATTGGAAAAGTTTTAGCATCCGTACTGCCATCCTCTCCTGCCGATCTATTCGTTCGTGCTATAGCTGTTGTCTGCTCCTCCCTACCAAAGACGGTGCCGCCATCGAACCTAATTATGATGTGCCTCTAACCAGATGGTCTTCTCCTGCCATTGCTTCAAATGATAGATTTACTCATCCAATAATTTAACTAAATATCTTACTTTTTAGGGTTAATGGCACAAATGGTCCCTGAACTATCTAACTTGTGGCAATTTGGTCCTCAAAGTTTTAATTGTAGTAATTAAGATCCTATACTTTCTGATTTGTAGTAATTTAGTTTCTGAACTGTCTAAATTACAATTTGCTGTTAAATTTATGACTAAATACATACAAGAGGAGCACATTGTAGTATCTGAAAGAGTAGGATTTTGAGAGAATGAAAGATGTATTTTTTGGAATACTTGGAATTGTAAATTTAAAGAAAATTTTTCTGTAATTATTTATTTTTGTACTTGAAATTTCCAAATTACCTTTGGAATACACTTTCAAGACCAAAAAATGAAAAAATTTACAACAAGTTGCAATCTGAATAGTCCAGGAACTAAATTACTACAAATTAAAAAATTTAAAAACTTAATTACTGCATTTGAAACTTTTAGGATCAAATTGCCATACATTAGATACCGTAGAGACTATTTGCGCCATTGACTCTACTTTTTAAGTAGAAGAAGTACTTTGAAAAAAAAAACAACTAGAAAAATACTTAAAAAATACTTAAAACAACTAAATAGCATATATTTATATTGAAAGTGAGCAATATTATTGGACGATTGGTGCACGCAGTACATTAAAGTGGGACGTACCTTGAACCTTTATAATTTTAATATGTGGTAGCATTTTACATTTGTTGTTGGACAAATATATATACGTTTCGATCTAAAAATTGTGCTAGGTGTTATTGTGAGCAACTTTGTACTTTTTCTTTTAGAAATTAAACTCCAGTGTTTGCACTAATTAAGGTAATTGTGAATGTAATTATTATGGTGGATTTTAATGGTAAATATATGAAAACATTTACTAAAAAATAATAGAAAAAGTTCTGAATGAGACTAAAGAGAGTAATTCTTAGATTCTTATCAGGAGACTTTTATTTTCCAAAGAAAAAAGATGTTCATGCCCAAGTTTTTCCTCGTGTCTTTTCCCAATTGGACAAGAATTCTTAGGGTTTATAAAATAAAAAATTAAAAAAGAAAACTTAGGGAAGTTTCCTTTACTTTTCTTTTCTTTTCTTTTCTTTTTTTTTTCCGGAAGATAGGGAAGTTTAATTACCCTTAATTTTTGTAAGTGTATTAAAATTTTCTCTCTTATCGTAATCTATTTGCAATAAAATAAATTCAAAAAGTATTCAAAATATCAGTTATCCTAATCAACTTGAAGCTAATTTTTTTGTTTTTCGTTTGAGAGAAACTTGAAGATAAAGTTAGGCTATATATATATTTTTAATAATAATAAAATTAGGCTATATGTAATAGAAAGAAAGGCAGGGGGCAGAACTAGGTTAATTATGACCGAAACGAGAGAGACGATATTTAGTGAAAAAAAGAAATGACACCTCATAAAAATTTGAAGCCTTTACTAAATAAATATAAAAAAGGTAAAATTATCCGGTATTATCTAGTGATTATTAATTATCAAAGGACGCATTTATTTTCCAAAGAAAATAAAGATACGTAGGACAAGCTTTTCCCCGTATGTTTTCCCATTTGGATTAGGTCTCTTAAGGGAGTCTCCTTATATTCTTATAAGAATTACGACTCTATTTCTTAAGTTTATTAAAAATATCTTACGTTGTGGTCCCTGAGATATCCCCTTCCCCATTGAAGCTAAAATTGGTTTATATATATATATATATATATATTAGAGAGTAATAAGGATGGCAGAACTAGGGTAATCTAATTTTATATAGTCGAAGCAAAAGGGAGTGACTAGAGATCGAGGTGTAAAAGTCTGAAAATTCGAAGGTTATTAGTCATATATTGGTGAACATGGCCAATCGCGTTAAGATTGCAAAACTAGAAGCAGAACCAGAAACTGCAGCAGCATCGAAATTCATGTCCAGCACTGCTACTGTTACGGATGATCTACTCTTGGAAATATTCGTCCGACTTCCCAATCCCCGATCTGCAATCCAGTGTAGCCTCGTCTGCAAACGCTGGTTTTCTCTGATTTCCTGTCCCGAATTTCGTCGCGACTTCGTCCACCGTCGTCACGACCACCAACGCCCCTTTACGGCTCTGTCTGACAGGCTACCGCTGTGTCAACTCTTTTCCGAGAAATCAGAGATAACTCGTCAGTGTGGGAAAACCATCGGCTACGGAGATCCATGTTGGATATCTCAACTGTTGTTGGAGAAATCAAAATCAAAATCAAAATCAAAATCAACTAGCCTATACGAACAGCCGATACGTGGAGGCTATGGGGATATAGTGTCGTCGTTCCACGACTTGTTGCTGATATCGTACTCTTTAAAAGACTACTACATATGCAATCCTCTCACCAAGCAGTCGGTTGCGCTCCCTGCGCCTCCCGTACAGTGTTGGCCTGAGCATATTAAACTGGTGTTCGAGCACCCCAGCTGCCCCGACAAGCGTGCCGGGTGCAGTTGTGGCTTCAGTGACAGTAGGTTTAGAGTCTTGCTGTTTAATCATCGCATTGATGATTATTTGTTTTGTTCGGAGACCGGACAGTGGAGCAGGGTAATCCTTCCTTTCAATACAGCCGGTAGATGGATTTTTAGCAGTGTGGCTCCATGCAATGGAATTTTCCACTTCCTAGATGAAAAAGACAAGAAGCTGATTGCTTTCGACCCCTTTGAGGATGCTGATAACTCTCCGGACAGATGTCGTTCCATTGACTTGCCGGTTCTCAGCGGAGCTCCACATAATAAAATAGAAAGACGCCTTGGGGTGGTCCGGAATCAGGTGCGACTATCACAGCTGTTTACGCTTGAAAATAGTGACATCAATGGCTACACCTTTAACTTGAAAATTTGGGAATTGAGTTATAACATTGATGATGCACCGTCAAGGCCATGGGCCTCTTGGCTCTTGTTGCACGAGGTAAATAATGGGAAAATGGAAAACACACGTAGGGTGTTTGTAACGTCTTTCCATCCTGACAATGGCGACGTGATTTTCTTGGGCAGTGATCGTGATATAAGAAGATACAATATTAGGAGGGACAAGTTTGAAGAATCTTATAAGTTTTCACATAGAGGTGGATGTGTCACCATTGTGCATCCTGTGTGGCCTACGCTAATTCCATCTCCAGATCCCTTTTTTGCAAATTTTATATCTTTTTGGGATATTAATGTTTAAATCATGTGTTTTTGATCCGAATAATCATTTTATTTATTTATTTATTTATAAATAGATTACTACTGAGACAACAAGACTGTTATTGCAATTATTTTACATTTTTCTCTTTGCTGTTTAATGGTAGCACTTGTTTAAAAAGTGCAGACTTTTTCATTGTTTCTGCAACACCTCTCGAGTGTATGGAAATTAAAGATGGAGAAATTAGGATTTCAACTTTTTAAAGTAGTATGACTCAAGAGATTATATAGATATTCATGAGATATATGTGCGATGCTGTCTTCCAACCCCAACCGCCCCTTTTTTTTTTCTTTTTCTTTTTTAAGGATAAGTAAATTTTCATTGAAGCAAACAGGTTGAGACAAGAAGTACCAAATTATTTAAGCTCTTAGATAGAGCCAATTCCATTTTTCACTCTTTTCCAAGAAGTCGGGTACCCACTACTATCGTCTGTCTCTTATAGTAACTACTTAAATCGATTATGTTTAGCAAAAAGCTCATGGTCTGAGGTTTTTCCTGCATATTTATAATTTAGTTTAGACAATAAAAGAGGTAAAGAGGTAAAGATTGACATGTGTAAGATATGATCACAAGTGCAAGTGCTGGGTAATTTACTTAGAGGTTTTAAATGTAACCCAACACCCGATGTAGAGCGCCTGAGATCACACCCCTCCTTAGCAACACTCGGTAGGACTAGGGTTATTAGAGACTCGTAAAATTAGAGATTGGTAATTAGTCTTTGAAAAGACGTATCTATAGTCTAAAATAAATGTTTTAACCATCCGTCTCTAAGTATATTTGAAGGATACAGCTACAAAAACTATTTTGGCCCAGATTATTCTTAGTCAGGTCCATTTCTCTTCGCAATTAGGTACTGGCCCAAGCAATTCATACTGATAACACAAATGGATTCTCTCATGCTTTGATGGGCTACTTCTCCGATATTTGTGTCGGACTTGGACATGGGACAAAAGTGAAATGGACTGACAGACCGAAGGAACGTGCATATTGGAATATCTATGCGAAAAAGGAAATTCTCTATTGGAATATCTATCCATATTCGTGACAATGTTTACTACTTCTTCTCACACGTTAATTTATCACAAAAAGAATTTGGTTAGTTTTGAACACTCTTGAGATCAACATAACCATAACCATCTTTCTTTCCCCCCCCCCCTTTTCTCCTTTTTTTTTTGGTAACTAGAAAGCCATAACAGAAATGCGTATACCAATGTGAATCAAATTGAGTTGGTTTTGGCTTTCCTCCAAAGGAATGATATGACGAATTTATTTGCTGAAACCGCGAAACAAACAACAGAAGGGAGCTTTAATCGGAGTGGCCTCTCTGTTTTATCCATACGTTCAAAACCAAACACGGCAATATTGACATTATAAACTAGATAACAATGTAGTGTAAATCAAATTTGTCTCATTTTGGCTCTTGTTTATTGCCGTTTCATGTGGGGCAGCTGAACTCATGCAATCGTAATGTTGAGTGGAGCCCACAACAATTTCTTTGTTGGATACACTCATAGATAAAAAAATCATTTTATAAATCATCCTAATCTATTAGTGGGACTAGTCACCACTCTCCCCGCATAGTCCACAGCCCAGCTGGCCTTGAATTTCCAACTGAAATTTGCGCAGTGATCCAGAGTGTGCAGCAATAAGAAATTCTATTAATCATTTCCTGAAAAATTCCAGAAAATCCAGTGGATGGATTGATGATAAGGAGGAATGGCCCCAGTGGTACCTACACGTCTTACAATTCCTTTCACACTAGGAAAGAACGTGAAAAAAGCCTGAGACTAACAAAAATCTCATTATCTTTGGATGGTCACTAAAGCCAAGCAAAAAGAAAAAAAAGTTAAGCCAAAAAGAGTGAGAAAGGAAGATAGTCGCGTTCCCACTTGATGGTCTTTTCTTTCTCTGCTTCTATATAAAGGGCTTTAACAATATCAAACACTTCTCAACAGTAAGGAACTAGAGGCAAATAACAGAACTATGACTCTCGACCGAGACCTTTCGAGTTTGGTCGCCTGGGGACTCTGCATCTTGGTCTTGGCAGTTGAACCCCACGGCGTGTACTGCTCGAGCCGTGGCTGGTTTGGTCCAGGAAAAGATATCGTGGTTCCGCCGGAGGTTGGTATATGCGAGTCTTCGGTTGTTCCATACGGCTACAAATGCCAGGAGATCGATGTAAGAGCAGCAGCTCAAGTTTTATATAGTTGATGATATAGCAAGGACTTTGTAATGTATATACCATATAATTAACTAACTTAAAATGTGTGCCTACACTCTCTTTTTTTCTTGTTTTTTAAGGTGACAACTCAAGATGGTTATGTTCTCAATGTGCAAAGAATTTCAGAAGGTCGAACCGGGAATGGTGGCCAAAAGAAGCAGCCGGTCTTGATTCAACATGGGGTCCTTGTGGTAAGTTTCTAAACAAGATTTTCACCATCTTATTGCATATGCTTCACTGAGTGATCAGTTATGTTCTGCTATGAGAAGAAGAAAACCCTTTTCTCGGAGATATTATAATGGCATATTAGTGGTGATGAACCTGAATCCTTGTTTGACAATGTGAAAAAAAGAAGGTTCATAACCGCGTTTGTGGCATAATATTATGGCTTTAAAGTTGGTTTCGTTGCCTCATTATGGCAAAGTTTTTTTTAAGTTATGTTAGTCAAAAGTGGAAGGACAAAATAAGTGATTAACATGTGTCACGCTAAAGCATGTTTTGATAAGCAATCAATATCATTGACCATTCAGTTAAAGCACTTCAATCAAGCATGAAAAGGCCAGGCCAACAATAAGGACAGTTACTTCCGAAGTAAATGCCTGATTTTCGGTGCTGGAAATGACTCCAGCCAAAAAAGAGTCCGTTTCTACTTCTTGATCAATATCCCTGACCCCATGTAGAAATAGTACTTATTTATGGTTAATTTGTACGTTTGAAAAGAAGCATAGTAGGAAACATAGCCGTTACACATGACGAAAAGTTGAACAATCTAATATTGCGTAAGCATGTCTTGAATCACAAGTAATTCATAATAATAATAATAATAAAAAGGTACAAACAATTGGTAACGTTCATAGTTTTTCCTGTTTACATGTTACATGTATACAAGAACCGGCATAGTATCCATAAGAAAAGTCTCTGATTAAATTTCGAAGGAAAGTGGCCAAGTTCCTCGGGCTCGGGACCCTCGGAAACGGCAAAACAGAGGATCAGACTCTGTTGAGCCTAGAGTTGAACACTGAACAGTCCGCAAAATTGTGCACTGTTTCAAGCATAATTCCATGGGTCCAGAGTTCAAGATCTGCGCCCCAGGCCCTCTGTTGTCTTCATTTACGTGTGTAGAAACTATAAATTACTTGGGAATACAGCAGTGCCATGATGTTGCATGAATTTGGGTACGTGGAATGACACTGATTTGAGGGGCTTTTTTAATTCTGTGTGGGGGTGCAGGATGGATTGACCTGGCTCTTAAATGCTCCAGAAGAAAATCTACCGATGATTTTAGCTGATAATGGCTTTGATGTGTGGATTGCTAACACCAGAGGAACCAGATTTAGCCGCAGACATAAATCAATGGACCCCAGCAAACCGGTTCTTCCACCAATCCTATACCTCCACCTTTATTATTCCTGTTTTCTTGCAACCCTTTTATACAAGCATATAAATACTTGAATATGTAAGTAAAAACCGCTATATTCGTGGCATAATAGCTGATCAACGAGTACATTCCATATGGCAGTGGTTTTGGAATTGGTCTTGGGATGAACTGGTGACATTTGATCTACCTGCAGTTTTCGACCATGTGTATAAAGAAACAGGGCAGAAGATTGATTACGTGGGTCATTCCCTGGTGAGTTACTAGTACTAAATATTATGTTTACGCAACATTTAAAGGTTTTAGTCATTGAAACAGATAGAGTCTAGTGAAAGTTTTCTTCCTCTCAAATATCTGGAGATTTGTATGGCAGGGGACCTTAATAGCTTTGGCATCATTCTCAGAAGGGAGGCTAGTGAACCAGCTCAAGTCAGCGGCACTGTTGAGCCCCATTGCTTATTTAAGCCATATGAAAACTGCACTTGGCGTTGTTGCAGCCAAATCCTTTGTTGGCGAGGTATCTTAAGTTAAAACACTTGTTTAATGATTCACTAAAATTGTTAACAAAATATAAGGAGACCCCAATTAAGAATCTGATTTTGGTTACAGATCACTACATTATTCGGTCTTGCAGAGTTCAATCCAAAAGGGTAAGACCAAAAGCTAAGGACAACCCATAGTATTAAACTTTTACGCTAATCTAACTCTGGGCTTTAAACTAACTTATGAGGTCTCTGTATAATTTCTAGGGAGCCTGTGGCCCACTTTCTCAAGGGCCTCTGTGCTTATCCAGGAGTTGACTGCTACGACTTAATGTCTGCACTGACCGGTACTAATATATGCCGAGTTTCTTATATTAATATCTCTACTTTAGCTCTGAGAGAGCTTCTCATACTAACTATTTGCTTAAAATGGCTCATTCAAGGCCGAAATTGCTGTCTCAATTCATCCACTGTTGATCTGTTTCTGAAGAACGAGCCTCAGTCAACGTCGACCAAGAACATGGTACACTTAGCTCAAAGTAAGAACATCTTTCAAAATCCACCTCAACTAATTCACAATTGAAACTGCAAAAAATAGTCAAATGATGCAGGGGCACCCATTCGATCACAAACGGTGGGAGTAAATAGCAAGAAAGGCTTAAACATGTAGATGTAGAGCTCGGAGAGTACTCTCTCAGACCTGGTCCTAAGTGATTAATAGGATTATAATGTCTCTCTTCTATCTACTGCAACCTTTTATATTAATAAAGTGGATAAAAGGAGAGGAATACTGGCATATAGACTGGAACAACATTTGTCATAATTGTGAGGCTGATTACATTCATGTGATTATAACAGCTGTTCGAGATGGGGTTTTGGCAAAGTACAACTATGGAAGACCTGACTACAATCTGATGCACTACGGGGAAGCAACACCTCCAGTTTACAACCTCTCCAACATTCCTCACAACCTTCCACTCTTCATAAGCTATGGAGGGAGGGACGCGCTCTCGGATGTTCGAGACGTGGGGATCTTACTCGACAGCCTCAAGCTCCACGACGTTGACAAGCTCACAGTTCAGTTCATCAAGGACTACGCTCACGCCGACTTCATAATGGGAGTGGACGCTAAAGACATTGTGTATAACTCGGTGGTTTCGTTTTTCAAGCATCAACATTGATTCTCATCAAGTTGGGAGTCAGTTTAATTATGTACTACGAAGTTGCAATAAGTTATATTATACAGAATCTCTCTACCACTTAATTTGTATAAACGAAAAGTACGTACTATATGGATCATCATGAGCAATCTAAATCTAATCAGAAGTTTTAAATAGTTTGTTTGCGTATTTGCAGTATTGATTTCTATTCTATCCCGATTGAAAAATTCTTTCAACAACTTTTTCAAGTAAAAAAATTTAAAAATAAATAAATAAATAAATATATAGATAAAAGGACACGTGATTAATCAGTTGAGAGAAAGATGGGCTTAGCTGCGAAAGAAGGCGCGCGAGTAGTACGCAGTTCAAGATAGATGGGATCGAAATGAGAGACCCAATTTCGTCTTTTTGCATCACTCTTTCTTTCTTCGTTTGTCTGCCATTCCTCGGCTACGCAATCTTCTCCACCGCCATAGCTCCAAGCGGCGACCACGCCGTCAGACGACAACAAGCTGTAGGTTTTTGTCCCTCTCTATATCCATTTTCGGGTGTGTCTGTCGTTTTTATTGTTTTTTTTTTTTTGATAATTTGTCGTTTTTATTGTTATGCCTGGTTTCGGCTTTTCTTAGTCTTACGTCGATCTCGTTTTATGCAATGTTGTCGTTTTCTTTAGCATTGCCGTTTTTATTTGTTGTCGTTTTCCAGTTATTTTTATTTTTGTTTTCATCGTTTTTCAGTTTTTTTTTTCCTTTTTTTTTTATTAGATGTATGACAGTAATGAGTTTTGTGCTTTTTTATGTTTCATATTCACTTTTTCATTCTTCCTGTTTACAAATCGTTTTCTAAGTTCTCTTTTCTTTTCTATTTCAATTTTTATAAGTCGTTGTCGTTTCTCTGATTTTTGTCGTTTCATATATTATCGTCGTATTTTATGACTTTTGTGGTCTACATGCTGGTGTCGTTTTCAGATTATTCATTTATCAGTTTTTGTCCTTTGTCGTTTTTCAGTTGCCGTCAACTTATTGTTTTTATCGTTGTCGTTTTAACTCTGATTCACTGGTGACGTCCAGAACTGGGTGTCTGATTATCGTCGTTTTTACATTTGATGTCGTTTGTGTGGTGATTTCTTCTTACCCGTTGTCGTTTTTTCAGTTGGACGATCTTTTCAGATTTGTTGTCGTTTCTCCATCCCCTCTCCTCTGCCGCATCTTCTCTGCTTTGGCCTCACATCCGCCACCGGGACTAGGGCGACGACGATAGCATCTTCTAGGGAGGGCGGCATCTTTTCAATATGGCATTTAATTGACTGAGACGATCTAAAGAGGGTATGTTAACCATGTATGACTATGGCAGCTTCACTCTCAAGAGTCAAGACGAGAGAAACCAGCAAAGAGAAAGAGATAGTTTCTCGATGATGAGGTGTATATTCCCTGACTTGCAAATTCAATCAACTTTCACATGTATATACCAAGAATATTTGATCCACGTCATGATGCTCTTGAAAGCTAAGAGACCCCAGCTGTCCGATTGATGGTTCTAGCTAGCATGTTGTGTACATTATGTATAAAAGTTTAGTTTCCATGCTAGTCGTTACGAGAACCATGATAACACTAATTGTTAGCTTTGTTTGAACTCCAAGCGTCCCCGACTTTTAACAAACAAATTGGCTTTTGCTTTTCCAACAATCAAAATCTTAAAACACACATACCATATTTTTGTACCCACTTCACAAACTTCACCCCTGTTTTCACCACTAAATTACACAATTGCCCAAGCTTAGCTACACTACTTTAAAGTGTCCTTTCCTCCCTGGGGCAATATGATAGATTAATTAATAAGACGATCCTTAGTGTTCATGTTACGAAACCATCATGAGTTACGAGCATTTATGACTACACTTTCGCTCTCTTATATATACTATGCTTGGCATGTTTGCATGTCCATCTGTAAATAATTGAAAGGCACAAGAATAGTAAATAAGCTCAAAACTAATCTGAAAAGAAGCAGAGAGAAAGGAAGAACAAATGGGGCCTAGGAACACATACTTCTTGGTGTTCATTTTGGTAGCCTTGATCGCCAACGGAGTTCGGGCAGCCCAACATGTTGTTGGTGGAAGCCAAGGCTGGGAGGAATCCACAGACTTCGACTCGTGGGCTTCTGCTCAAACATTCAAGGTTGGAGATCAACTTGGTATGTTACTCTTCTTCTTGATCTGCAGCATTGGACTGGTTTAAATCTTCAAATATCGTCTAAAATTTGGTCAGTTATGTAAATATTAATAACAAATGTGGTTCTGGGCAGTTTTCAAGTACTCTTCTGGGCTTCACAGTATGGTGGAATTACCAAATGAAAATGCCTATAAGAACTGTGACATTGGCACTGCTCTAGACTCCAAGAACAGTGGCAATGATGTGGTGAAGTTGACCAAGCCTGGAACAAGATATTTTGCTTGCGGTACTTTAGGCCATTGCGGCCAGGGAATGAAGGTGAAGATTACAACTGTAGCAGGAAATGCACCTTCAACTCCAGCATCACCTTCGTCTTCGTCCTCATCATCATCTTCTCCTAAGTCTACTTCTACTTCCGCAGCTTTGAATTCTCGATATTCTATTGCTGCAATTTTTGTTCTGGTAGCTTCACTCGTTTCCAGTACCCTTTTGCTTTCTCTGTCTTGAGATTGTGAAGGTAACGGGGTTTACATGTTGCCTGCAATATGAGATATGTTGTCTGCTTATTATTTTTTTTTTTTGGAGTTAAATTATAGGAGGTGTGGAATTTGTTGGAACTTTTGAAGTTTTGAGTATTCATTTGTTTGATTATATGATGTTAAAGCAGGAGAAAATAAAGTTGTTTATGTGAATTTTATGTAATTCTGGCTCAACTCTTTTTTGTTAATATGCCAAAGTTTTGAATTATTCTGGTGGTTGTGACATAGTTTTTTTATTCTTTCATGGATTTTTTTTCATACAAGAACGACAAATGAAAATAACATGCACGTCGTTTATATTTGATGAAACGACATGTGTTGTATTAGTCTTAAAGCAAGAACAAACAATTTATTTGGAAAAAAGCGCCAATGAAACAAAACGACGTGCTCTTTCAGGTAAAAGAACAAACAACCTTAGAAAACGACGTGTGATTTTCCAAGGTAAAAGAACAAACAACCTTAGAAAACGACGTGTGATTTTCCACGCGGACATAGCCAAATATTAAAACAAAACACGTGTTCCTAATGCATCTACAATAAATTTTAGGGTTAATTCTAGTCATTTTAAAAATTTTCTACACTAGTGGCATGTTTACTTTGCCGTAATCGTAATCGGAATAAATGAAAGAGAAAATGAATGGGAGAAAAATGGAGTGGAATCGGAATCATCATTTATATTACATTGTTTACTTTAAATTTATAGGAAAGGGAATAAAAACCATTAAAACACCATTCATATATTTACTTAACACAAGAAACGTAATGAGAATGTTATAATTGACTGAATTATAGATATTTTGAAGATAAATTATATTTTAATATTTTAATTATAAATAGATAGATAAGAGTCTTTACAGGTAATGGTATTCCTTAGAATGTTAGGGGAGAATCATTCCCATTCTTTTTCCCAATTTTATGTGGACCCCACACAGTTCTCCTATTCCCATATTTTGGTAAACAACTAAATGGAAATCATTACCGCATATATGATTCCTATTACTCTTTAGTAAACAAGCTATAGGATTTGAATTTTTTTTTCTTCATAATTTGATTCTTAAAACTTTCAAATATCACATGCTTTCTATTTTATTTTAGTCCCTAGTTTGTGACAGAGAATTATCTAAATTGTCATCAAGGACTAAAATTAAAACAAAACAACAAAATTTAGGATAACAGAATGTGATAAGATTATTCAAGCTATAAAAAATTTAGAGATGTCTAGCATGAATCAAAATCGGTCATTCTGCTAAAAACCTCTTTAGAAAATAGGTCATCTCGAAAGCTCCATGTTTTATAGATAACATCTTTAAAGTAAATTTCTAGCAATGTTTTCAAGTAATTAGATTGAGTAACATTTTTGGAGGATGGTCTTAGCTTTTTTCTTTAAAAAAAGAAAAAAAACCAATATTATTTTTTAGGATTACTATCCATGAAAGAAGTTCCAGTCTTTTTTTCTTTAAAAAAAAAAAAAGTATTGAGAAAAAGAAAAAAACAAAACTATAACAATGTTAGTTGGCACCTGACACTGTGATACAAGAGTCATCATTCAATAAAGACTAATGTTATATTTTAATAATGCTATGGTACCCTGCATCATATAATATGTACTAACTAATCATAATTATAATTCATATGTGAGACTTAAGTTATTAATTAGAATCATCCACGTATATATTAACTTAATTAGAATCATCCACGTATATATTATTATAGTATTGGACATCACTGATAGCTCGTAGGATTACTGTACTAATAAAGATGTGACACCTTTCATAATGAGTCCTTTAATTGTATTAAAGATGTGAGACAGTCTTCTAATTGTATTAGTCTTCTAATGCTATGGTGCCCTGTATTAGTTGTGGCTGCGCCTTAATATTTTTCTACCATTAAGTTTACATGTGAGTGGCCCAATTTTGTTAATGATGGTATTTCTAGAAATGCTTTTTAGTATCTGCTAATAAAAAAAAATGTTTTTTAGTATTTTCCATAAAATTAATACCAACTATTAAAAGATCCAAGTAGGTGCAATCTTATCCAATCCAACAATATTATTTTACTTCTCTTAATTTTGGTGACTGGTGAGGCAAACGACTCCTGACTCTCTCCAGATATAAAATTATTATTATTTTCCTTATAAAGAAGGAGCATCCAATCTTAAATCACATGGATAAAATAAAAGCATATTCCTTTTGAGTTGGTACACCCGAAAAAAAAAAAAAAAAAAACAAATTAAAGGCCAAAAACAAAAAAACGATAAAAAGGTGCAAATGATAAAAGAATAAAGAATAAATAAAAGTTAATTAAAAAAAAAAAAAAAGAGTAAAGTGGCGTAACATTTATGCATCGTCCATAAAACGCATGGTCGTAAGTGTCCACCGCTGCACTGAATCTCAACTCTCCTCTCCTCTCTCTCTCTCTCTCTCTCTCTCTCTCTGATATTCAGAACCAGGCCAGTGCAGTTGCCGTAGTGTCTTAAGTGCTACGCAAGAGATCTCCAGAAAAAAAAAAAAAAAAAAATGCCGGAGGAGACCAAATCCATAGACTACGTCATGGAGGCAGCTTCTGGGGCCCACTTCTCGGGGCTCCGACTCGACGGCCTCCTCTCACCTTCTCCATCGTCGTCTTCTTCGTCTCCGGCCCATCTCTCTTCAACTTCCGCTTCTTCAGTCTCCGCCGACGCCAATGCCCCCAAGCAGCCCTTCGTCATCGGTAACCTAATTTCTTTTTCCTTTTTTATTTTTTTACCCCCCACCAAAAAACGTTTGATTCTGTTTTCGCCAAATTAGGTTACGCTTTTTTGGTTTATGGTTGTGTATTTCATTGTCGTTTTTGGGGTGGGGGGTAAATTGAATAGGTGTTTCGGGAGGTACGGCCTCCGGGAAGACCACGGTGTGTGATATGATCATCCAACAGCTTCACGATCACCGTGTCGTGCTTGTCAATCAGGTCTGGTTTTACTTACTAATAGTGAATTGCTACAATTTTCCATCATTCGTGGAAGATTGTCCCTTTTCACGAATTTTCTTACAAGTTTAGTGTACACCATTTTTGTAGGATTCGTTTTACCGTGGTTTGACACCTGAAGAATCTGAACGCGTGCATGAGTATAATTTTGATCATCCTGGTATCACGTATTTGATTTAATCTGATTTTATTGATTTCTTTTTGGATTAGTAATTTGGGTATTACGTTCGATTTCGCGGTTTGTTATATGGGGTTTTCTTGTGTAGAACATTTTGTGCAAAATTTGTTAATTGTATAGGGGTTTCGCTTTGTAGATGCTTTCGACACTGAGCAGCTTGTAGATTGTGTTAAAAAGCTTAGATGTGGGCAATCTGTCCAAGTTCCTATCTATGATTTTAAGAAGCATCGCCGTTGTTCGGATAGTTTTCGGCAGGTACTCGAAATGGCGCTCCTCTTCATCATGTGAACATCTTTTAACCCCTACTGTTAACACATTTCTGCTCAATTGTTTCAGGTTAATGCCTCTGATGTTATTATATTGGAGGGGATTTTGGTTTTCCATGATCAACGTGTCCGCAATCTGATGAACATGAAGATTTTTGTTGACACAGGTTTTATTTCTTTCTATCTATTTGCTTGTCATTCATTCACTATTCTGTTACTCTTTAGTTATGGCCTTTTGTACTTTTAATTTTGCTGTAGGTCCATATTACATTCCTTAAGTAGGGATTTTATGGTATTGGGAGTATCCTGTAGTGTATTTGACTGTAAATTCTCTCCCTCTAACTGCCTGCTAGTTGTTCTGTCCTATGTTTCATTGCTGTATCTTTTGCAATCATGTGTATAGATGCTGATGTAAGGCTTGCTCGTAGAATAAGGCGAGACACAGTTGAGAGGGGTAGGGATATAAACTCTGTTCTTGAACAGGTAAATTTCATTCTCATGATATAGTATCTGTTTAATTGGGGTTTTAACTAAAACCTTCCCAGGGTTTTTTAATGGATAACCCATACATAGAAGTTACGTGCATCTGTGTTAAGAATGGGGTGTACTGCAAACCCAGCTTATCTTACACAATTGTGCATTCTAGATGAATGTACAGTTAAACAGAGAGTTGTCCTGGGATTCCTGTCATATTACAGATAATAGTTCTTAGTGTTTATGCGGATTATCTGGACGGGTTCATCAAGGACCGCAAATTGAGCCATAATTTGGAAGCCTTCAAGCAACAAGCTCATTTTTAATACACCACATAACAGAAAAAATAAGAAGCTTGTGTAGATTCAATTAAGATGAGTTGCATTTTCATATATAGTTTTATCATCATAAATCTTCTGATGACATCCTGATATTCATTGTGCAGTATGCCAAGTTCGTCAAGCCTGCTTTTGATGATTTTGTTCTCCCATCCAAGAAGTATGCTGATGTGATTATTCCCCGTGGAGGTGATAATCATGTTGCTATTGATTTGATTGTGCAACATATTCGCACAAAGCTTGGCCAGCATGACCTCTGCAAAATATATCCAAACGTCTATGTTATTCAGTCAACATTTCAGGTATGTGTTCTGTTTTTAATTTGGTATCATAAACATATAATTGAAAATCAGAAATCCAGAGTTTTTTCTTAGGCATATTGTTTGTTCTACCATTCTTGTTACTTGGAGTGGAAAATATGGTAATAATCTATTGCCCCTTAATATCGGCGATCAATAAAGCATTTTTGTTAAGTCCACACTACTTATCCGAGGAGAAAAAGTAATAATCTATGTCCCCTTAAGTCAGCATTCAATGTATTAGACTTTAAGCTGCTGATTTTGCTAAGGACTTATGATTCTACTGATATTATTTGTTCTAAATTTAGTTTCCACTATTTTTTCAGTTAAAAGTGCTTATGAAATATAGTTGTGTTGAATCTAATGGTGATTCTACTATGTTTTAAAATTATCATTGTGTTTATCCCACACTCGACAACTTGATATGCTGTATAGCTTTTGTTTGTTTACTTTAGCTCTTTATGATCCTTATTTTGGTTGTGTGATGCTACAGATAAGAGGAATGCATACTCTGATTCGAGATAAAGAAATATCAAAGCATGATTTTGTGTTTTATTCCGATCGGCTTATTCGTCTGGTAGACTCCTATTTTTTGCCATTTGGCCTTAAATTTCACCATTTATTCACTTATCAACTTGGATCTATGTTTTCAACTCACTTTATTTTATTTTATTTATTTATTTTGTTTGACTCTCAGGTTGTGGAGCATGGGCTCGGTCATTTGCCATTCACTGAGAAGCAAGTCGTAACTCCAACAGGTTTTCAATTTACTTAGCTCCCACCATCCTCTGTATTCTCCCCCTTAATTTATTTTGTTGATGTTGTCTGTGTGAGGCTCGACTTTGAATAAGGAATTTCTGCCTATCATGTTAAATACTCCTTACCCAAAAATGAGAAACCTTTTGTTTGTTTTTGACATTTAGTGTTAATTATTTCAGCATCAGTATATACTGGGGTTGATTTCTGCAAAAAGTTGTGCGGGGTTTCCATTGTTCGAAGGTGAGCTTTATGAAAGGTATTGATTTTGTCAGTTATTGCCATCTGCCAATAAGACCCTTTAGTTTGAAACCTAAATTGTGGTGCCAGTTTCAGTCTTCTGTTGTATAAGTGCGAAAAAATCTCAGATCCCCTTATAAATCAATTTTGTAATAGTGAATATTAGATCCCCACCTTGGCATGCTATATGGCAACACCTTTTGAGCTTTAACTCTGGAGTTCTTTTTTTTATCTAATTTCTTGTGCCTTTTTTTTAAAACTCAAATAAGCTTTCCTTATTTATTGATTCAGTGGTGAGAGCATGGAAAACGCGTTACGGGCATGTTGCAAAGGAATAAAAATTGGAAAAATCCTAATTCACCGGGATGGAGACAATGGGAAACAGGTAATTTTGAATGGTTTTTGCATTTAAAAGATGTGCTGGAGCTACTTGTCCCCTCTGAATGTTCTTTAATGTTTGTTAACTAAGTTATTCCAACTTATGCAGCTTATATATGAGAAACTTCCTAAGGATATTTCAGAACGACATGTCCTGCTTCTAGATCCTGTTCTCGCTACAGGTGAAGTTTTTAATTTCCTTTCCGCTTGTCTTTCTCTCGATAATTTTGCACTCTCTATTCTCTTTTCTTTTTCCTTTTTGCCAGTTTGTTTAGAATCAGCAGTAGGGACCAAGTTTGAGTAGCAGTTAAAATGTTTGTATGTGGATTCCTGTTTTCTGAATAAGAAATAAGAGAATGAGAAACAATGAAATTGAGATGTGAGTGCATGATTTTTTTTTTGAACTAACGTTTTTTTCCCCCCATCTCCCGGGAAAGGATTATTTAGAGACCATTCATTACGCACTTGATAAATTTTCCTACTGACTTAATGGCCTACTTGCCTACAGTTATTCACTGATTATTGGAAACTTTGCCTCAATATATTCCTTGTAGGCAATTCTGCTAATCAAGCTATTGAGTTACTCATACAGAAAGGAGTTCCTGAAGCTCACATTATATTCCTTAACTTAATATCGGTGAGTTATTATTGTCAGTGCTGGTTAAAGATAAATACTTTCTATGACGATGTCAAAATTACAGACTGATCTGTCCGTTTTCTTGAGCTCAGGCTCCCGAAGGTATCCATTGTGTTTGCAAACGATTCCCATCCTTAAAGATTGTTACTTCAGAGATTGACGTTGCATTGAATGAAGAATTCCGTGTCATTCCTGGGATGGGTGAGTTTGGAGACCGTTACTTTGGAACAGATGACTGATCACTGATAGGGGTAAAAGACCAATATCGTGATTGATCAGACAATCCAATAAGATTGGCCTATGCATTTTTTTCTTTTTCCGATTAAATTATGACATGCGAAGTTTAGAGTATATTGACATGGCGTCAAAGTATTAATAGTGTGGCCATGCATGAACTTGTACTCTGACTGATGGAGAAATATAGGTGTGGGAATTAACTAGCATAGAAATCTTCTATGCATTTGGAGGATATGGCCTCAAATTTTCCAAATTAATACCAAGTACTAGAGGTTTAGCAGTTTCAGCTAGTATTTCTTGCAAGAACGACCATAAGACTGTCGAAATTGCATAAACATGTGGATGGTCCAATAGTTGAAGGCTATGTAGAGTTTAAATGCCTACGCAAATTTGAAGAAAAGGGCAAGCCTCTTTCTGCGTTGAAAACACTCATTTTGAACTACCAATTTGGAAGTTGTTGTATTATTTCCTCTAGATGTCTTTTTTTCCCACCTTGAAAACAAAGCATGGGAAGGTATCACTGGTACTGATTCTCTTTTGGCAAATCTTTCAATGAAGTGAGAAGCTTCACGTACTAACGCGTGTGAAAACCTTTTCCCTCTTGTTTTTCGCTTTCGCTAATTTTGTTAGGAAATGCTGAGTTTTATCTTTGTATCGCGCAGAGTCCATCTTAGGAGGTGGCTTTGATATGGTCCATTTTATGCATTAATTCAAAGTTAGCTAATCTCCAAATGTTTTTCACTTCGTACTATAGTCTAAGTACTCAGTAGCAAGGAAGAGAAATGACAAAAATAACGACTTCAAAATCAAGACTAGCTGCTCCATGTCTAACAGAATTGTGTCACTTAACAAAAATCGTTTTGTGCTACATATGACTTAACGAAAGGGAAAGTGAATCACATTATCAGTGACCAATATAATGTAGACATAGAATACAATATATTAGGAAATAATATTAGTATACTGGTTAGGATTATTTAGATTTATTATTAGGTGTTATTTAATTTTGGATAACTATATTTAAGTTTTATATTTTTCTTAGTATCTAGAATGTGTTTATTTTCCTAGTTTAGTCCAATTGTCTTTCTATAAATAGGATTAGTTATGTAATTGTTTTTCAGACTTGATTCATGAAATACAACTATTCACCTACTCTCTCTCAAATTATCTTTGCTCTTCATCTCCTTTCTCTTCTTTCTTCTATTTTCTCATCTATTGCCACATCACAATATTTCTTAGGCTGAACTGTGTGTCCCTTAATAATGCACCTTGTTCTTCGTTCAGATTTCAGCGTATATCTTAATCCTAGAACAAAAAAAGATATGGCTGCTGCATTTTAATTAAAATAGCCTGCAAAATTGCAAGTTGTAAAGAGTAATTATTCATCTGAATTTATAATATTCTAGAATTAGTATTCGAGTTTTGTTTCAGTTTGAACAATCCTCTTATAAAAGAAGGGCCAGAGTGATTAAAAATAAATAAGAAAAATTTAGGTAGATGATCAATATTTTAAATTTGATTAAGTAAATATCTATTTTTTAAATTTTATAGCTAAATGTCCAGATATATATTTTTACATTTCTAATTTCAGTTACTGTACTGAAATGTACTGAATATATAAGTTTTTATACTTAGTATATAAAATTTTATACTTAGTTATAAATATACTGAACATTTTGCTATAACATTTGACAAATGGATATGTACTTAAATTTGGCCCAAAATTTGGACATATTTCTATAAGCCCCAATAAGAGAAACATACAAGTAAAACTAATGTGAGATTTCAAAATTTGAAGGTCAAAATCGAGATAAAATCAAGTGTTTAGATGCCAAATCTAGGAAGTCCCACTTGGGTCATTCCTCCCTATCATCAATCCGTCCACTGGATTTTGTGGAATTTTTCAGGAAACGATTAATATCGTTGTTGTTTTTAGGTCAATGTCGATTTTCTTATTGTCGTTTCACGGATTCTTCTCTTTTTTTGAATTTGTTGTCGCTTTTTTGGTCCTTACCGTTGTTTGTAAATTATATTGATGTGGTTCTTTCACTTTCCCGTGTTCGTACTTTAGTAACGATTCCCCTACCATTCTAAAATACTAAAAAGATAATATCACTTTTATACATCGTATTTTGACATTCTGTTCAATTTATATATTTTATTTTAGTTATTATTAATATTAACTCTTAGATTTAAAATTTGTTACAAATTTATACCCTGATACCAATTTAGAATAGTTAATTTACCAAGATTAATTAATAGACTTATTCTCAGATCAATTTTTATATAGTTTTTTTTTTCTGTCAAGTTTCTAGACACTTTATCTAGCTTTCGACACCTTTGTCTGACGCCCTCGACTTAAGGGTATATGAGTCTTTTTAACATATTTTTTTAAAAAGAGTATATTTCATCTAAAAACTATTAAGAGAGGTGTATTTTCTAAAACTCATTATTATATAAATATATAAATGTATTTAAGATAATTTCCCAAATAGGATTGACCTGGTCCATGTTATAGTCACAAAAACCAAAAAGATGTGTCTTTAATCCAAACTGGACATTAATGAAATATCTCCGGGCAATTTGCTAATTTTTTGTCTAAAAAGAAAACTGTCTGAATTGACCAATTTATTAGAACAAACTTTCTGATGAAAATCTTCATCTTCTCTTTGCCGTTTAAGTTTGAATAGAATCATATATTTGTATGTACATCATATATTTTCCTAGTCTCATCATATTGATAGGGTGTTTTGCAGCTTCCGTACATAATTGCTAAGACTATTTCTGGGAAAACCACATTTTGGCCATGATGTGAGATCAAAATCTTGATCATTGATCAGCTTATTTTTAAGATGTGGGATCGATGACAGTTCGCCATGAAATTCTCCGAAACAAACCAACGACCCGATTTGAATTTAAGGGAGGCAAATTCAAAAAACATTCACACCATACAAATGTGATTAAAATTTCCAAAGTTAGAATTGGAATATTTGAGTCAATATGCTAATACCAATTCTTTTTGGAGTAAAATTTGTCCTTGCGTGTACTATTGAGTATAGAGTTACAGGGTTACCTTAAAGTCCTCATATACATGTACAAAATTTTGGTGTAGATTCTTTTTCCTTAAGATGTAACGGAAATAAATGGCTGAAATCTTGAAAATGCTTGTAATTATTTCAATATACGACACCAGTCATGACAAAGAGCCGTCAGAACCCACAATACACTTCGGTCTTAGGAAATGTTAGGATTGTTCCCACTCCCGACCTCACCTTGTTCAAGTTGACCCCTTCAAAAACGCTCTTAGGGAAAAAAAAAATAGTAATAATGAGCATAGCGTTGACTAGTGCAGTCAACAAAGGGACCCATTTTCTATTCCTAAAACTACAAGACTATAAATGGTGAAAATGAATCAACCAAAAGGAATTACAAAGAGAACAGAAACAAAGGTCTCTTATACCAAACTTTAAACCTCTCCCACAACGGACATGGGACACACCACTACTGCCTCCACTAAAGTTCTTTCAGTACTGGCAATTCTCAGTGGACTTTTGTCCCTTGAAACCATTAAGGTGGCTTTCAGCCATGGCAATCTTGATCATGATCATGTTGTTGGCTGCGCAGAAATGGAGAGGAAAGCGCTTCTCAACTTCAAACAAGGCCTAACCGATCCTTCAGGCCAGCTCTCATCTTGGGTGGGAGAAGATTGCTGCAAATGGAGAGGTGTAGGCTGCAACAACATAACCGGACGCGTGGTCCAGGTCAATCTTCGCAACACGAATTCGGACATGGATTTGAATGGTGATGCAGAAGCAGGGATGCACGCGTTAGGCGGTGAGATCAACCCTTCTCTTCTTTCTTTGACAGATTTAAGTTACTTAGATTTCAGCATGAATGACTTTCGAGGTATCCAAATTCCACACTTCCTTGGATCACTAGAGAAACTCGTGTATCTTAATCTTTCTGGTGCAAACTTCTGGGGACTCATTCC
Organism: Trema orientale; assembly: GCA_002914845.1. Lineage (NCBI taxonomy): Eukaryota > Viridiplantae > Streptophyta > Magnoliopsida > Rosales > Cannabaceae > Trema > Trema orientale. Next base: position 730,064 of record JXTC01000045.1, read on the forward strand.
ACCAAGTCTTGGAAATCTGTCAAGATTGAGTTATCTTGATCTCAAAAATATTTATTTTCAATCCAATGAAAGTGAACTCCATTGGCTTTCTGGTCTTTCTTCTCTGAAGTACCTTAATTTGGGAGGTTGGAACTTGACAAAGTCTGCAGCATATTGGCTTCAAACTGTTAATAGGATCCCTTCACTTCTTGAACTGCACTTGCCTGGTTGTAGACTTTCTGAAATTCCTCTCTCTCTTCCTTTCGTCAATTTCACATCTCTCTTGGTGCTTGATCTGTCAAACAATGGTTTCGACACCAAAATTCCTACCTGGCTATTTAATCTTAAAAGTGTAACCCATCTTGATTTCGACTCCAACAATTTCCATGGAGCATTGCCAGATGCAATTGGTAATTTGACTTCACTGCAGACGCTTGACTTATCACAGAATAACATGGAAGGTCAGTTGTCAAGAAATTTGGGGAAGTTATGCAATTTGCAAATGTTAAAGCTTTCTACCAACAAATTTACTGGTGAAATAACTGGTTTCATCAACAGTTTGTCTGAATGCTCCAACAACAGCATAGAGACATTGGATTTGGGATACAATGAACTGACAGGTAATCTACCTGATTCTTTAGGATACATTAAGAGCTTAAAATACATTCAACTAAGGGAAAACTTGTTTCAAGGTTCAATTCCAGCACCCATGGGAAACTTGTCATCTGTAAAAGAACTTTACCTGTCGTATAATCAAATGAGTGGCAACATTCCGGAGAGTCTGGGGCAGCTCTCAACACTGGTTGTGTTAGATTTAAGGGAGAACAAGTGGGAAGGTGTCTTAACTGAAGCCCATTTAGTAAATCTTTCAAGCCTGAAGGAGATAATAATTTATAAAGATTCCGCAAATATTTCCTTGGTATTCAATATCAGTTCTGATTGGATACCTCCTTTTCAACTCACGTATGTCGAAATTAGATCTTGCCAATTAGGTCCTAAATTTCCTCCTTGGCTTAAGAATCAAAGTGAGTTGACCACAGTGGTACTCAATAATGCTAGAATTTCAGACGCCATACCAAACTGGTTTTGGCAGCTGAACTTGCAACTAGAAAAACTAGATGTCGCTTATAATCAAATAAGCGGCAGGGTGCCAAACTCGTTGAGATTCAGCAACACTGCCTCTTCCACCGTTGACTTGAGCTCAAACCTCTTCGAGGGTCCACTGCCCCTATGGTCATCAAACATTACCATGTTGTATTTGAGGGATAATCGTTTTTCTGGTCCAATTCCTCCAAGTATTGGTGAAGTAATGCCCTTACTCACAGATTTAGACATCTCAAGGAACTCTCTCAATGGAAACATTCCCTTGTCCATTGGTATGTTAACCGAATTGACAACCATTGTAATCTCAAACAATCAGTTGTCTGGTGAAGTTCCTGATTTCTGGAACAACTTGCAGTTCTTGTATATAGTGGACATGTCAAACAACAGTCTTTCCGGCACCATCCCAAGCTCAATGGGTTTCCTCAGTTTCGCGAGATTCTTGATACTGTCAAAGAACAACTTTTCAGGTGAAATTCCATCTTCCTTGAAAAACTGCACTGCCATGATTAGTCTTGATCTCAGTGATAACAAGCTTTCTGGAGCATTTCCTACTTGGATAGGAGAAAACATGACCACTCTGTTGATTTTAAGCTTGCGGTCCAACTCCTTAACCGGAACCATTCCTCCACAACTGTGTAGCCTCTCGAAACTTCACATATTGGACCTTTCACACAATAACCTTTTTGGTCAGATCCCGCAATGCATTGGTAATTTGAGCGGACTGAAGTCCAGACTGACAGAGGAAGATACAGTCAAAGAAGAAGGACGCTTGCAGATAGTGGCAAAAGGAAGACTGCTAGAGTATGACTCCATTCTGTACCTTGTCAACAGTCTAGATCTCTCTGATAACAGCTTGTCAGGGGCAATGCCTATGGAGTTAACAAGCCTAACACAACTAGGCACCTTAAACTTATCCATGAATCATTTGAGGGGCGGGATACCTTCCACAATCGGAGATTTCGAAAGGCTGGAAACTCTTGATCTCTCAATGAACAAACTTTCCGGCCCAATACCGCAAAGCATGACATCTTTAACGTTCTTGAATCATTTGAACCTCTCTTACAATAACTTGTCGGGGAAAATTCCAACGACCAACCAGTTTCAGACCCTTGATGACTCGTCCATATACCAAGGAAATGCCGGTCTTTGTGGACACCCTTTACCGAGAGACTGCGATGGCAGCGACCAGCGGCCTCGGATCACTAAAGAAAGCAGAGGAGATGAAGATGGTGGCCTTGGAGAGAAGCTGGAAAAGCTGGGCTTCGTCATCAGCATGGTTGTAGGTTTCGTAGTGGGATTCTGGGGAGTCTGTGGCACTTTGATCATTAAGCAGAGCTGGAGAAATGCTTACTTTGACTTCTTTGAGAGAGTGAAGGAGAGATTCATGGCGTTTTTGGGGCCAATGTTTGTCAGAAAGAAACAACCTTGGGATTGAAAAAAAAAAAACAGAGCATGTTTAATAAAAAATAAAAATAAGTAGAAGAAATAAAGCCGGAGCAAAACTCTGATCACCTTGTCTCTATGTCATTATGAGACAATTGTTTGTGTTTTGTGCTCTCTCTTTCTTTTTTATTTCATTTTGTTTTTTACTTTTTTTATTTTTTTATGCTGCTTTTTTCTTTTTCGTTCGGTCTAGAAAATACGAGCGACTGCATACCAGAAAATAAAACGATGAAAACAACGTTAACTAAAACGACAACTATCCATTAAAAAATAATAATAATCTTGAGCCGAACAAAAGGCAAACTAGCTGTACAAACTTGAGCCAAGTTTATTAATCAATAATGGATTGCAAATTGCAATAGAAAAGGAAACAAGGAAGGTTTTTTTCTTTATTCCCACTGACATAAGTGGTTAATTTGAAAAAGGAGACACATAAGTCAACTTCCAAAGTTACACATATGTGCATATCTATATCTATCTATACCTACTATATATAGAGGAGCCTCTCTTTTTACTAATTAAATTTGATGAGTTATTTTGTCCTTTAGCTAATTGTAGGTGTCTTTTTAATTTTTCTTTTCTTTTTTGAAAATAGTAGCTGATTAATCACTGTTTTGGTTTTCCTTTTGCCATACATAAGAGTTTAGTATAATTGAAATTCAACAGCAAGTGAAAAGCCTCTACCCTTTAAGCAGACGTACCTCTAGACCACATAATCTGTTCTCCAATTAAACGTCGTAGAAAATTTGGCAAGAAAACAAGTATTCAAATTATGTGATCAGTAGCAAAGAGGAACAATGAGAACTACTAACACTTTGGTCTTTCGGGTGCAAGGACCGTGTTAGGCTTGTCTCCACCTAGACCTCAAGTCCTCAACTAGCTGATCATGAAGTTGGCACTTCAAAAGTCAGCTTGAACCAAAATGAGCGTAACACTTAGAGCAAGTCAACGCAAGAATTTTCTAATCCTATAATAACGAAAATGGATCAACCAAAAGGCATTTGCATTAAAGCAGTAGTATTCATTTGCTGCAACCTATCACACAGAAAGAATGGGACAAAGCACTATATCTTTAAATAAATTTCTTTTAGTACTTACAATTCTCAGTGGACTTTTGTCCCTTGGCAATGTTGATCATGATCGTGTTGTTGGCTGCATAGAGATGGAGAGGAAAGCCCTTCTCAACTTCAAACAAGGCCTAAAAGATCCTTCGGGCCAGCTCTCATCTTGGGTTGGAGAAGATTGCTGCCAATGGAGAGGCGTCCAATGCAACCACACAACCGGACACGCGGTCCAGCTCAAGCTTCGCAATACAAATTCGGACATGGATTTGAATGGTGATGGAGAAGCAGCGATGCACGCCTTAGGTGGTGAGATCAACCCTTCTCTTCTTTCTTTGAAAGATTTAAATTACTTAGATTTGAGCATGAATGACTTTGGAGAAGTCCAAATTCCACACTTCATTGGATCACTAGAGAAACTCGCGTATGTTAATCTTTCTGGTGCACACTTTGGGGGAGCCATCCCAACAAGTCTTGTTAACCTCTCGAGATTGAGTTATCTTGATCTCAAAAATGTTTATTTTCAGTCAAATGAAAGGGAACTCCATTGGCTTTCTGGCTTCTCTTCACTGAAGTACCTTCATTTGGGAGGTTGGAACTTGACAAAGGCTGCAGCACATTGGCTTCAAACTGTTAATAGCATCCCTTCACTTCTGGAACTTCATTTGCCCAGATGCAGTCTTACTGACATTCCGCTCACTCTTCCTTTCATCAATTTCACATCTCTTTCAGTGCTTGATCTGTCAAATAATGGTTTCAACACCAAAATACCTACCTGGCTATTCAATCTTAAAAGTCTAACCCATCTTGATTTGGGCTCCAACAATTTCCAAGGAGCACTTCCTGAAGCAATTGCTAATTTGACTTCACTACAGAAGCTTGACTTATCACAGAATAACCTGGAAAATCAGTTGCCAAGAAATTTGGGGAAGCTATGCAATTTGCGAACGTTGAAGCTTTGCTACCAACAGATTTATAGGTGAAATAACCGATCTCATCAACAGTTTGTATGGATGCTCCGACAACAGCTTAGAGACATTGGACTTAGGATGCAATCAACTGACAGGTAATCTACCTGATTCTGTCGGATACCTTAAGAACTTAAAATACATTCACCTATGGAATAACTCCTTTCAAGTTTCAATTACAGAATCCATTGGAAACTTATCATCTGTAGAAGAACCTTCGCTTGTCCTATAATCAAATGAGTGGCAACATTCCAAAAAGTCTGGGGCAGCTCTCAACATTGGTTGTGTTAGATATCTCGGAGAACAAATGGGCAGGTGTCATAACCCAAGCCCATTTGGTGAAACTTTCAAACATGAAGAAACAACTATGGGATTGAAAAAAACAAAAAACAAAAAACAAAGCATGTTTAATAAAAATAAAAATAAGTAGAAGAAATAAAGGCAGAGCAAAACTAAGACCTTGTCTCAATAGTGATTATGAGATATAGCAATGAGTTTTATATTGTTCTTTTCTTTTGAATGGGAGTTTTATTTTTCTTTGTTCATGAATACAAATACATCTACCAAATTGGAAAATAATAATATTAATATTAATATTATTAATATTATTATTATTATTATTATAATACTGCTCTTTCAAATTCAGAGTGTTTGTTTGTGGAATAAAAAGAACATATGTGATATCCTCAAAAAAGAATGCTCTTTCAAATTCATGATTCATGGTGTTTTTGAGGTCAATGTTTGTGGAAAGAAACAACCTTGGGATTGAAACAACAGAGCATGTTTAACCGAAATTTTTAAGAAAAGAAAAGCAGCTTAGTGAAACAGTAAGTGTGACCATGCCATTATGAGACGAAGATATGAGATTATTCCTATACTAATCTTGGATCTTTTTATACTTTGCTCATGAATTCATAAAAACAACGACAAAATTGAAAAGAACGCTAGAATCTGAAGTCTTACGTATTCAGTTGGTTTGTTTGTCGAATACAAATACCTATGTTTATACACCAAGGGAACTCCTGATTCAATTTCCGAAATTCAACTCTTGATTTCTCGGATATGCAAACCAAAGATAAGAGTATGAGCTTTTCTTATTTCTCGGCGTGATTTCTCCTGTTTATTTTTTCTGCTTGTTTCTTTCGGTTGACGGGAAAGAGGGGATTTGGATTGGAAGCCCCTCCACCCCCAAAAGTGTCGATAATTGTTAAAAACGACACTACTTGTAAAAAACGACAATAGGTGAAAAACAACCACAAATGTAGAGAACGATAACAATAACACACGTTGTCCAAAAAAAAAAAAAGATAACAATAACACATGAAACGACGACGGCATAAAATAGTAACACTAACATACATCAAATCACAGTCCGACGACAATAAATTAAAAAACGACAATAATTGTGACAAACTACAACATACGTAAAGAATGACAAAAGCATAAAAGGACCACAAAGCAACACAATAACATATGAGACGACGATGACTTGAAGCTGTAAACGACAACAAGTTATAAACGACAATAATAACACACGAAACGACGATGACAGAAAGCTGTAATAATGTAAATGCGGATCAAATCAGAGTCCGACCCGGCCGGAGATATTTCGGAGGCGTTTTAACTTGTTGTGGAGTGCACAAATTATCAGAGATATTATCCGTTCCCGCCACAGAGGGGAGAGAAAAGCTTTAAGCTCCGGGGCACCACCGGTGGAAGTGGAAGAGCAATGCCTTTGTGGGTCCCCTCGGCTCGGCCCCCTTCTCCACTCATCAGCTGCCACGCCTCCGCCTCCGCCTCCGCCTCCGCCTCACCAGCCCTAGTGCGCACCGCCCACACTCCTCGTCCGCCACCACCGCCGGCGCCGCCGCTCCCACCTCCTCTCTCAGTCTCACTCAACCCTAACTCAACCCCACCGCTAACCTGCGCCCTCCACTGCCCCCACTTCCAGTCGTACGCACCCCTCGCCCTCGCCCTCTGAATTCCCCAACCAACTTTTTGCAATGGTTTGTTGATAAATATGAAATATCTTGACTTTTTCAGGTGCTCCGGGTGCACGCACGAGTTCAATCTCCACCGTCCGATCATAGTCGACGAAGCCACCGAATTCTTCCGGACTCTCGGTGTCTCCGGCTTCACATTCGATTCTTGTAAACTGGTACTACTTTAGTTTAAGTGTTTGTTTGTTTTTGAGATGGACCAATGATTCTTGCATTGTATTGTGTTAAAATTGGATTGGTGGACTTTGTTTGTGTACTGTTACTGGTGTGAATTATGAATAGTGGGGATGGAGGTGTCGCGCAAAATTAGCGGTTCGGGGTTCGCCTTCGGATCCTCTGGTGGGATTGTACCAGGAGGGCACTCATAATGCCGTCGATATTCCCGATTGCAAAGGTCCCAATCCCTCTTTTCATCTCATCTCTTTAATTTGAGTATGATATCTATATATATATATACACATATATATAATTACTAGTTTATGGTTAATTTTGCTTTTGTCAGCTCATCATCCAAACATAAATGCGGCCGTCGAGCTTTTGAAACAAGGTGGACTGGACTCATATTTTTACATATAGGCATATACAAATATGTACAATGCGGGTGATTTTCTTTTGGTTAGCTTAGGTTTTAGATTAACTAACTTGGTTGTTTGCTCTGATTATTAGGTATTAGAGAATTAAGCATTGAGCCTTATGATGAAGATGAGGGAACGGGTGATCTGCGATATGTGCAGGTGACTGAAGCGACTGCCGTTACTGATTTAGTCCTAGAGTAATATTAATCTAGTTGATTTAATTTCGGGGTGGTTTGCAGATGGCTGTGACAATACATGATACTTCCCTTCCTGCCGCCAAAAGATATATAAATGGTTTGTGCCTAAACTCATTCCTATGTATTAACTCCTTGTTTAAAGTAATCCCATCTTTTTCACATATAAATGTTGCATATTTTTCCAGGTAAAGTACAGGTTTCTCTAGTTTGGAATTCAAGAAATGAAAATTCGCCTAATTCGCAAAAACTGCATGCTTTGGCCAATGTAAGCTAATGGCTTCTTCTTCCTCCTCTTTTTTTTTTTTTTCCCTTTTTCATTGTCTTTAGGGTTGGGGTGAGCATTTTATTCATTTATTGACCAGGGTATATGTGCTGAATGTTTAATATTCATGATGTATGCAGTTTCTGTGGAGAAAAGGTGGACGGAGGAATAATGTCCATCTGATTCACTCTGTATGGGCTAACTTTCAGACATCAACTAACAATGTAAGATTAGAGATTTTCTGTCGGCATAAATGTATATGACAGATTGAGAATTTGAAAATTCTTTTTCTTTATTATCCATTTGTCAAGTACTTTAATACATGTTATGTTTACTTGGTGATGTAGATAATATTTGGCAATAGGTGGAGACATCTTACAGGAGAAGGAGACTTTTGGGAACATGTTGGAGGAATTGATATTTCCTTGGCTCCATCCAGTTTTGGCCAAGCAAACACACGGGTAACTAAAGCTTCTGATTCAAAAGCAGGGGAGAATAAACCTTTTTCTTTGATTCAAAATCCCAAAAACAAAAAGGGGAAGAAATATTTTAATTTGATTAAAGTTGCGTCTATGAAGTTTCTAATATTAATATTAGTGACCAGAGAGAGCAGTCTTATTTACAGTACACATCTATATAGCTTACATGCCACCATCTAACTCCCCTTTTTTTTTTTTTTTGCTGACTCACTTTTTCTTGGTTTATTAGAATTAAAAAGAAAAATTAAAAATGCAACTTTATCTTCTTTAACCTTAGGAAATCGTACTTATGATTGCTTGATTCAATGCTAGTCTTTTCCAGGCTTTTGATGTGCTGCTCCAGAAGTTACAAAAATATGTCCCTTACGGAGCATCTGTTACTGATTTGTACGCAGGAGCTGGTGTAATTGGATTATCCTTGGCTGCCACAAGAAAATGCAGGTAGGAAACGGACTTTTTAAATGTGCACATGTGGAAAGTCTCAAATGCTGTTGTGATAGAAAACATTGTTATCACAGTATTGTATACTTGTATTCTTTTCTAGGTCTGTTAGATGCGTGGAGATCAATAAAGAGTCGAAATTATCTTTTGAGAAGACGGTTGACCGTCTACCGAGTTCAATAGATAGCAGCATTAGCTGGCATCATGCAGATACTTCAAAGGTTAGTTTTACCCTTACAGGTTTTAATCAATTATCTTGCAAATTTAATCTTGTCTTATGAGTTATGATACAGTAATCTCATGTCTATTTTTGTTCCTTTTAAAAACCGAGCAGGAACCTCTTGCTTGGGTAAGGGGTTCAGATGTAGTTGTTGTTGATCCTCCTAGAAAAGGTTTAGATCCATCTCTTCTTGAGGCATTGCGAAATATATCGTCCATAGAGCATAAAGCTGTAACTTCATTTCAAAGGTTTGACCACTTTCTACTCTTATTATACTTAAATCTAGGAACTCATTCGTTAAGTTATTAATTCATTGCAATTTAAGTGCCAATGTCAGTCCATCCTCAAATGCCAAAGATGAAAAGAGACCATGGATTTTACGTGCAAATGAAAATTCAGTTCAGATAGGGAGTAAAATGACTTCAGAGGACAGTAAAACACTGCCACAAACCCTTATCTATATAAGCTGTGGATGGGAAAGCTTCAAAGAGGTACTTCTATGATTGAAGTGGTTGAGGCAAAAATTCTTCTTTTTGATTATTCTTGTTCTCCCTTTCCGTGTCCTTTTCTTTATTTTTTTATTTTTTTATTTTTTATTTTTTCACATTCAAAGGGGATTACTTTTTCTAGCTAATCAGGGAGGGATTATGTAACAGGATTGCAAGTCGCTGTTGTCTGGCAAGGCATGGCATTTGGAAAAGGCCCACGGTTATAACTTTTTTCCAGGCACCCAAAGGTATTGATCACTTAATAATTCTTTCTTCATTCCTTGTCATCTCATTCCACTCTCTCCAAAATGAGGTATTTTAGCACATGACAGATACCAATCAATTTTGTATTGAGCTGGGATATTATATACTATTCTGCTTCTTATTCGAGGAATAAGTTACATCTGATATTACATGTTTTTCTTTTTGAACTCTTATTAATTTGTCCGTGTTCTAAAATCATGACTGCAGCATTGAGGTGTTGGCTGTGTTCAAGAGGGGTGGAGGAGTAAGCCAAAATAAAAAGAAAACAGGAAAGAAGAAGAAGAAACGTGTGTGAAGAATGTCAAGTGGATTTCGCTGTAACTCTCAAAAATATATATATTTATATTCATAGTGGGGTACTTGGAAGAAGAAGAATGAGAAAATAATTCCATGACCCAAATTATCCCACGCCATTTTTGTACGTCTGCACTGATGAAGAAATGAGCTTTTGTTCTTTGACTGAAATCTTTGTAAAAAGAATTGAAAACTGATGATGTTTACGTAATTAAATCTCTGTGGCATCTTGCCTGGCTTTTTAGAAATTGAATGAAGCTTATATCATTTTGGCAAATTATTCAGCTCTCTTAATATTTGAAGAAAGAATGTGTAATTTGATAATACTTTTTAAAGAATAAAGAATGACATGTCCCGCACCAAGAAAGCCGATGCCACCATTCTTGGAATATAAAGGTTTAGTGCTTCTCTCTGCTCTTGGATCTTGCCAGGTGAGGAAAAGCAGACAAAATGTTATATGCCCGCAAGTCCTGCCTCGTCAGAATTCCAACCACTGGAGGCACCTAGAAATAGCAGGCATATTCAGGTTAGTTTTATATATGGAAGGAGCATCGTGATTGTCTCTATAAAAGAGATATTCAACAGTTATTGTTCGACTTAATGAGATAGGAAAAGAGTGCATAGAATTCAAGTGAATGAAACTTGTTATATAGACTCACCCCGGCTGCTTGATACTTAGGTACAATGAGCATATGGCGGAGTCCCACTGATCTGAAGAGGACCATAGCTTTTGCCACTGACATACTCTCTACCACTGTGTAAGGTGTTGTATTTGTCAGGGGATGCAGATCTACATACATCTCCATTTCATCCCTTGTCACTGCTACCTCTTCAATCTTTCCTTCCCTTTCAGCCAAATCAACCCAGGTAAATTTCTCTTTCACTTCCCATTCTTCTGTTCTTCGTTTCTCTGTCAGAAACCACTTCTTTTTGAGTACTTGGAGCAGGTGAGTTCTGAGGATTAGTCCATGTAGTTCTGTTGCTCCAACTGCCAGTCCCACTGGCGGCACCACCCCATCATCTACAACAGGGAAACCATTGTGTGTTGTGTTTCTGAGGACTTCGACAACACGAGACACCTTTTCGACTCCATGGAGTGTGACTACTGGTGGCTTGGCATCAGCAAGCTCCCCAACAGTGAGATTCCTCATCCATGGTTCTGGATTTGCATCCAGGAAAGGCAGGCCTTTCAACTCGAGTATAATCTCATAGATGCTTGGATTGAAAGTGTCTCCCACGGTTTTGGAAATTAGGAGTACAATCATGGTTATGGGTAGTAACAGAAGGTTGTTGGTGAGTTCAAGAAATATCACGCAGAGTGAGACAGTCATCCTCATTGAACCAGCCATGAGAGAGGCTGCACCAAGAACAGCAAAGAGCCCCTGGTCAATGCTTGTATACGATCCCATTGCCATACCAAGAAGACGGCCATAAGCTGATCCCATGAGGATAATGGGGAGGAACAATCCAGATGGCACAGCAATGCCAAAGGTAAATAGTCCTAAGACGCAATAGACTGCAAAGAAGATTAGGAGGGAGACAGGATTATATTCACTTGGAGTGTTTGTCGAAAAGATGTTTCGAACTGCATCATCATTGGTGGTAAGGAGTAGAGTGGCCAGATCATTGTAGTATCCTTTGGGGCAGTTGAACTGCTTATAGTTTCCCGATCGGCCATTAGTGGGGCAGACGGAATCTGGAAGAGAGGAATCACAGGGTGTACAAGCAGCGAGGAAAGGGAGACAATAAAGGCACACAGAGGTAAAGATTGATACACCAAGACTGAGGAGGAGCTTGTGGATTCTTCCCTTCCTGCCGAGAAGAGAAATAATTAAGTTACGAAAAAAAAGATATTAGTTACTATTGAGCTAAACTAAATTCCTTTCTATTTATTGGGTCTTGCGGACAGCGAGTTATCTTCTCGGAATCTAAAGTATCCACGTAAGGTGGTTTTGAAACATATCGAGCTAGTTCTCGGGCTTGAATGGTAAAGTTGCGCTGGTTGTGCCAGCCTCTTACTTTACAGTTTGGATTACTTTATTACGATATTCGTCATCCTTGAAAACAGTAGCTTGTTTTACAACAACATATACCCTACTTTATGATCAAAGATTGAAGTTTGGATTAGGTTTACTCACTGATTAATGAGATTGTATAGCCTGAGGACCTTGTGCAGAACGTGGTTGTAAAGGCTTCCCAGAATTCCACCAATGAGACCAATCACAACAACTGGGATAATGTCTGCTGCGTGGTACCTCACAGGAACATTGCTTACGTCAAACATGATTAGCCCTCCCTTTCCGAAGAGCCCACATTCTCCGGCATTGCATATTTCAATGAAGGCCCTGAGCACGACCACCACAATGGCTGTGCTAAAGAAAGTTCTCCATAGGAGCGCACTCCTCCACCATGTAGCCACCTCTTCAAGAGCAAAGAGTACACCACCAACAGGAGATCGAAAAGCTGCACAAACCCCTGAAGAAGCACCACAGGTGATGAGATCCCGACGGTCACGATCATTATTGAAGTACCGAAGCCATCGCCATTTAATCCGATAATTATCAGGCCCCCCTTGTCCTAGTAAAGAAGCGATGCAGCTGCCAATGTGCACAAGAGGCCCTTCTTTTCCAAGATCCAGGCCAGCAGAGACAGCTCCAATGCTTCCAATTATCTACAAGAATATAAATGATTTACGTCATTGGCCTCAACAGTTTTGAAATCAAATGTGCTATGTATTTTAGTGTTTTCAATGATTGCGGATGATTTCTTTAACTGATAAATTATACAATATATCTTTCTTTATAGTCACTGAATCATGTTTTAAGATAAAAGACCTTTCAATTACAGATAGATCATTTATTTAACTATTTTATTTGACAAGATCCCAGCTTTCTGTTGTCTTAGTGGAAGGCTGGAACTAGGTCATCAACCCTTGTGAAAACTGAAATGCATTTTAGAACATAAATATTTGCTGAATATTTAGAATCTACAATGCAGTTAGTTATCGAAACATTATCTTCATAAACCAACTTATGAAATCTAGTTATGGTTGAGTGGTTAAAGCCAACTACTTTTCTCACCTGTGATGACATTTAGACCTCCAGTGTTACTAAAATTTCAGCTTGAGTCTCTACAATGGTCTGTGACCCTTAACAATAGATACTGAATTCTACTTTCAAGCAAGCATACCTTGACAATCAATGTCGTAGCACCAAACATGTTGGGAGTATCAACTCCATTGAGGTAAGCCTTGATCTCAGGTATACCAGGCCCCGCGGCAGTCGGCGCAAAACACACGCAGAGAACAGCAGCGACCATCGTCAAAAGAAAATTGGCCGCTGTGAAATATATAAACCCCATGAAGTACCTACATCGCATCAATTTTTTCACGTACAATTTTCAATTATGGATTTTATCATATTCTTGATACTATTATTGGTATTATTGTTTTTTAATATGAGCAGAAGCTACCAAAGATATTTTGACCAAAAAACACAGGGAACAATGATCAACACCTTTCTTTCTCTATTAAAGCTACCACCGCAAGAAGCTTGTATCCGGCAATGTTCTCAACCGCAAGGTTGATAAGAGTGGCGATTATGCCAGTGAGAAGTCCCACAAGGCAAGCCAGTGTCCATTTCAAGAATACGTACTGAAGGACTTGTACCCTGGATCTGCTTCTCCAGTCTTGCTTGAAGAGATCATTTTCATTGATTCTAAATCACCACAAAAACTTCAAAATTCAGTGTCAAAATTTTCAGAAAGAGAAAAAAAAAAATTTTGAACAAAAAAAAAAAAAAAAAAACCAGTTTTTGGTTCAGCACTTACTCATAATCCAAACTCTCTATGTGGGAAACTTTGGTGCCAACAATGGCTAATGGATTGAAGGAAAGTGTTCGGTTTCGCTTGAGGAGAGGCTGGCTTAGAGAATTGCTTTCCGGGTCTCTTGCTTCCAAATCAGCTTCTTCTTCCATATGTGGACCAGCTGCTTCTGCTACATATTGCTTTGAGTCTTGTTCCATTGGAACACACCAAGTGTTCTTATTGGTGTCCCTTTCTTGGTTTGGATTTGGAACAAGAACAAATTATGAGTTAAACCTTTTTCAAAATGCAAGAACTGTTTTCATGAACTCTTCTGACCGTATTTATACTCAAGGTCTCAAACACAACACAAGCTTCTTTGTTTGCTTCTACCTTATTTTTATTTTTATTTTTATTTTTTTGGCAAGAGTGTCAATGCTAAATAATACATAGAGGAGTAGATTCAAGGGTAATAAAATTACTAAAACAGCCAAAAGTGACAAATCCATCGATAGATTAGGAGAGAAAAACATATTTATATTGAGAAGTAGATTTTACTTTGAGGACTATCAAGCAATTATTGACTAGGCTTGGAAGGTTGGCAATAAATAATGCGAGGTTTCTTTTTCTATTTATCTTTATGTTATTTTATTTTTATTTTTTCTTCTTTCTCTTTGAAGAAATCGATCTATCGTTATCAGGAGGCATCGTATTATCAAAATTAGAGAAACCAAAAAAGATTAGTTCGGGCCATGTGATCATAGAGCTTGATATTAGATACCGAGGTTTATTTATTCATTTTATTTTTTTGTTGAAATTAGAAGGGAAAAAAAAAAGGGGAAAAAAAAAAGGGGAAAAAGATAAAGATAAAGCATGACACATGTTGTCAATGTTCAGACTCAGGTTTATAATGTCTTGAGGATTTTTCTAGAAATTCAAATTATAAATTGTGAAGCGGAAATTCGACTGGAATTGAGAACAGAACATTTAACAAATTAAAAACAAAAATAGGGCTGCTTCCCTTTATCTTTTCTTTTCTTTTCTTTTTTTAAGTCGGCCAATTTTTTCAACAACATCAATGAGTCATTGACTATGAATTATGGTACCTCTTTTGTCCATCTAATAACTAGCTAATTTCACGTGATTTGTACATCTTTCAGCTAGACACATGTGCTAGCCCAGGCCAAAAGAACCCACAAATTGAGAAACTGTGACACCTAGAAAAAAAAAAAAAAAAAGAAGCTACTAGCGATTAATTAATTGCATCCACCCACATCATATTTGCTTCATTCTTTCTGAAATTTATTTATTTTTATTTCATTTTCTTCTGGTGGAAATAGCCAGTTGTCTCAAACATTATAATGGTAAATAGTATATAATCCGATGATCATGGCCCAGATTAATCCATTAATTCCTTAATTTTGCTTCAATTATTCCATTATACACAATTTGAGCATACAAAGACAGTTACCACTCACTATTTTAAATCCACTAAATTATCTGATTGGTTCCACGTCGCTGGCTGAATCTTGTCTGGTCTGAACCAATTGGCAACTCCCCTACCCGATTTCCTCATCTGCCACTTCCAGATAAGCACCATTTGCCAGATCCGCTTGGCACTGTGACACGTGTCAGTATCTGATTCTCTAGTCTCACAGATCCGACGGTCCAAACTGAGTGGCTTTTGAGGTTCTTTAAAAGTCACCTTATCCATTAGTTTAATCTTATTTATTCAATTATTTAATGGAAACATATGTACGAATTATTCGGATTGGCAGCAACATGGCCTTCTTATTGGGACCCACTATTTATCAGCCTTTTTATTGGATTTATTTTCAAAATTCAGTCGATTTGGACCAAGCAATTTCTTGAAGGACCGTCCAACTGACGTGTGTAGCCCATTGGTGCGGCACGTGGCAATAGCGATGCGGGGCGATCCACAGACAAGGGAATTGGAATTTAACGTTTTGGATTGTCTCCACGACTCCCCAAATCCGCCACTCGGATTGTGTCGTTAATTCTAGTGGGTCCCACTTGACCTCTCTCTAGAATAACCATGTGGAACGTCTCTGGCCGCACGATCTTCCCAAACTCGTCTGTGACCGTGGGTGTTGAACGTGATTCAATATTTTCTCATTTTCAGCTCCAAAAAGTGAAATAATTACACAACACGTTCAAAACGGAGAGAAAATAAAAAAAAGTAAGGAAAATAAATTAAGTATTATTTTTTTTAGTTAATTCTAATTTCTGGATGCGTCAAATTTCAATGGCCAAATCTTTAAGGAAACTTTTGACGCAAAACAAAGAAACTTATTTTAGATATCTATGTATCATGCAATTAATTATTAATTCTAAAGTCTTTGCTATAATAGTATAATAGCAGAAAGAAAAAGAATAAAAAATCCCCAAAAGTATTTTGTTGAATAGAATATTAAATAGCCATGACTTGATTAATTAAAAAAATCATATTGTACGCAATAAAACGTTTTATATTACTACGCTTTCCAACTAAAAAATAGGCAATTTCACTCCTTTTTATAATACTAATTGATGAGACTATTAACCGCGTGATAATGGTTAGGAACCATCATGACATGAGAGTACGTAAATATGTATTTTACGAATTATTATTACTTTTCATGACTTTCATAATATTTCAAACACTTTGTGAGTATCATTACATAAATAGATCTCTTGAACGTTCAAATGGTGATTGAGTAGAAGCAAGAAATATACCTATGTTTAGAATTACTTCTTCCATGAGCAAACTCGATTTCAAAACTCATTTTCGTTGACTTTGGGGAGTAGGGACCCAATGATTTGTGAAAACCAAAAAAAAAATGTAAAGAAAAGGTTTTTTTATTATTATAATATAGAGCAGTAAACTCTGAATCATAATGTTGAATTGAGCGAATGTGCAAATGCTTAATACGTGTTTTTGCTCTTTGGTTTTATTTCAAGCTAGTCAATTAGATAAATAGGCGTAGAAATAAAAGACAAACATCATTATTACCTGGATAATGGTAGTGTAGTGTGCAGTTAATATGGTTGCTTTAATTTTCATAAAATGGAGGATTTTTTTCATTTCTATATTTATGGTAATTCTGTAATAGTGTGTTTTGAGGTCATTTGGATTGGAGATGATCTAGGATAATATATGGGAATAATATTATGAGATGTGGCTTGGAGAGATTGAGTGTAGCAACGCCTATAAGGGACTTATACTAGTGAAGTTAGACACTAATATAAGATGTCACTTGTTAAGCACCTAAATGATTTTCAAAAAAAAAATGCGAAGTTCTTTACAAAATATATATGAGATAATATTGTTTTTAAAAAAATCATCGTGACCTTTAGCCTTTTAGCAAAAGAACATGCACATTTTCATTAATATCATACAAAACATTTTATTTGTATTTTTTTTTCCTATCAAATCTCATCGATTTCACATATATTATCAAAATTAGATTTAAAACTGTTGCAGAAATATTTTTATCCTTTAAAATTGTCAACTGGTGTCCATAGAAATAGTTAAAATGAAACCATTTGGACCAATTAGTAATGATTTGTAAACTCTCAGAAAACTAGCTGTAACAGCTTTTAAATACTCAAAATTTATTTTTCTGAATTCTGTTATCCGCTTTCAAAAATTAACAACATTCACTTTCAATAATTTTAACTTTAATTTTAGCTATACATGTAGATTTGGTACGATTTGATATTAAATAGAAAGGAGAAAAAAACACAAATAGTAGGTTTTATTTAATACTAAAAAAAGATGTGTGTTTTTTTGCAAAAAAATAAAAGTAGCGGTTTTTTTTATATTATCCCAATATATATATATAAATTGAATGAGGAACAAGATAGAATGGCTTAAGTGATATTCCACTTTAACTACAAGTTAAAGGGAAAGTAATTAAGTTTTTTATCTTTGGCACCTAAAGAGTTCTTAGATGTATATGAATCGCAATTGGCAGATCGATGATGGTCTTTTAATTACCATCCATATCTCTGAAGGTTAATTGTAATATCATACTCATCCTATTAACTCTTATTTTAGATGCGGGTACAGTGCAGGGAATAACCAACAGATAACAGGGAAAATCGTGATTACTCATTATCCATTAATCATGATAAAATAAGAAAAATATAAAATTAAAATTATAAGCAAACATAATGATTTTTTTTAATAGTGAACAAGACATCAAATACAACAATGTACCAAATAGCTTTTAAACTCTAAGATTTAAATATACAAGCACAACTAAGTCTCCAAACTCATTATTTTTTGAAAGAGATATAGATATGATTAGTGTAAAATAAAATACATAATTATATGTGTGATAATTTATTACACAAATTTATATATCATGCTGGTATAGTGCGGATTATGCTAATATTATCTCTGTAATATACCCCCATATTTGCAGTGTGATTATTTCATGCTCCGGTTATTTTTCACATTAGAATAATTTTTTCCCTCCTCATTTAGATCAGATAACTACGGATACTTGTAATAATGGGTTATATTGCTATCCCTATCCATTTATAGACTAGCCTCGAGCATCTGTATACATAAAACTATAAATGCATAATCTTCAGAGAATCTGCCACATGCTACACCATTCATCAAATGTGAGTCAAATGAAAAAAAAAAAAAAAAAAAAAAGAATAAGGCTACAAGGTTTAAAGGAAATAACATTACCTATTATTCCTTTTGGTAAATTTTTTTCAGCTAGCTAAAAATAAATGTGATCAAGTGCATCTCAAAGGGGATCTGGATAATCATAAAAAGTAAATGAAAAGGGTGTAATGTGTATATGCTTTACGAAGATCGGCTACAAAACGAAAAAGGAATCCCATTTGCTTTTCTGAAAATTATTTGGCCAAGAAAAAAGTAGTAAGTAATAGCATATTGTTTTATATACCAAGTATAAAAAATTATATACCCAGTGCATTTCAGTACAGTAATTAAATTTGATAAATATGTGTATCTATTAAGTGTAAAAATATATATACTTTGACATTTAGCTATAAAATTTTAAAAGTGGATATCTATTTAATCAAATTTAAAATTTTAGTCATCTACCTAAATTTCTCTAGCATTTATTTTGATACCCATCCGAGTAAATGAGAACCTAAGAAATTAGTCTATAAATATCTCTATATTACTACCTCACAACGACATCAGCAACCCATATAACAACAACACCCAACTTGCCACCATCCACAACCCATTTTAGAATACGGCCTATTCATACAACCAAACCCCTTAAGTCAATAGCCCCCATTCACATGAGCAAAGGCCAACAATCCTTTATAATTCTATCTTAATTTCCCTCCTCAGCGATGGCATGGGAAATTTATTATCTACATTAGCCAAAATGACACAATAAAAGATAACTTCTCCTATTCATACCCATAGGCAATAACATAAGTATGAGCATATAATCCATAATAATTATTTCCTGAGCATATAATCCATAATAATTATTTCCTGAGCATATAATCCATAATAATTATTTCCCCATTGCCACCCACATTTTTATTCTAAACAAATCTTTTTCCATTTTGACCAGCATTTATCCTTTTTTATTCTAAATATATCTTTTTCCATTTAGACCAGTATTTATCCTAAGTATATTAATGATTCATATATAAAAGACAATCTCATAGACTACAAATAATCCCATCAATAATATTAAAGAGATGGTAGTCTATCACCAAATTTTTTAGCAATTGTTCTTTTATTTCACATGCATGAATATTTTGCATTTTATATTAAAAATATGACATAATTAGTTGAATAACAACATCAAATTACGACAATAATTGAACAACTTATTATATAAAAATGACATATATTTAACTATCGATAAGATATATACAAAATATATATTGTTGTTCACATATATAGAGCACCAATCCAGTATGTATTTTTTTTTTTTAATCTATCTACAGGTATTGCTTTGCCCAATAAAAATTCATTAAGCAAGTCTTTTCATAATAAAAGGTGGAGAGAGAAAATCATTAGATAATTAATATTTATTTTTATTATCTTTTTTGCAACTACTCAAATTATGGTAGCTGTTACATCAATTATCCAACAGCTAAAAAAATACCTATATATATATATAGGTTCCCAATCCAATGAGTGTAGATAGATAAAAAAAAAATATCTATTGGATTGGGAACTTATATATATATATGTATATGTATTTTTTTTTTACCTATCTATAGGTATTTTTTTTTAACCGTTAGATCATTGATCTAATAGCTACCATAATTTGAATAGTTAGAGAAAAAATAATAAAAATGAATATCAATTATTTAATGATTTTCTCTCTCTATCTTTTATCGTGAAAAAACATGAGTGATGAATAACTATAAATAGGTTAAAAAAAATAACTACCGGATTGATGCCCATATATATTGCATAATGAATTATAATACACATATTTATTTGATATGTACCTTACCAACACATATTTATTTGATTATTATTTGAATCTGTACCTTATCAAAGTGATATTTATAATTAGACTAGTGTTTATTAATTGACAGTTTTGACTATTTTTGCTTATGTGTAACTCATTCTTTAGCACACACCGTACATGCCACATCAACATTCATTAACCGGAGCACTATGTACATCTCTTAGGATCTATAGTACATGTTCCCCATGGAATCCGGAAACAGTATTAAACCCACTTATATTGCCTCTAATGTTAGCTTAGTTTATACTTCAAACAAAACAAAACAAAAATTATATTAATTAAAACAAATTAGCAATTGTTTCACAACATAGTGGCTGTAGTTTAGTGGTAAGAATTCCACGTTGTGGCCGTGGAGACCTGGGCTCGAATCCCAGCAGCCACATAACAATTACAATTTTACTTCTTTTTTAAAAAAATAAAAATTCAAGTAATATTACGTCGTACATGCACGGTATTCGTATTTTATTAAAAGAAATCAATTATCATTTTGGTTATTAAAAAAAAAATAAAAATTATTCCAAAGTTCTGGAATAAATAAATTTAATTTTTTATGCAGTTACCATTGATTGTTAAAAAAAAAATAAAGAAATCAATTATCATTTTGGTTATTAAAAAAAAAAAATTATTCCAAAGTTCTAGAATAAATAAATTTAATTTTTTATGCAGTTACCATTGATTGTTAAAAAATAAATAAATAATAAGAAGAATCCATGCCTACATTTTACTTCTTTGTTTTAACGAACATTCAAGTAATATTACGTCGTACATGCACGGTATTCGATATATTTTATTAAAAGAAATCAATTATCATTTTTGTTAGGGGTTTTTAGATAAATACGTTAAAAATGGTTTCCCTTTTAAAAAATACGGAGAGGACCCAATAACTTGAAAAATACGGTCATACGGAGCTAAAAATTAGAAAAATACGACCTATAACTTTTTAAAATACAGCTTGATGTAGTGATGCTGACGCGGGAGCATTTTTTTTCTTTTTTTAAAAGGACATCAGGCCTGTTTTTATTTTTTTCATTTTTTATTTCTTTTTAAAGGACAAGTGCTTGTCCAAAAACGTGTCAGTGCATGTTATAGTGCTGACACAAGATTATATATTGCTATTTTTTGATTCTATTAATTATTATTCATTTTACTTTTTTTATAATTCAAATTATTTGTTTTTTCATTTTTCTTTTTAGTCTTTTTCAGCCATGTTTTTCTCAATTTCACGTTCTTTTTTTTTTTTGCTAGTAATTTGAATTTTTTATTTTATTTGTATGCTTATTTTTGGTTTAACAAATTTTAAAAATTTAATTACATTATCGCACATACTTTCCGTAATTTTTTTTTGAGAGACTTTGAATACTTTTTTGAAGTAACTTATGCTATACTTCTAATAAAATTAATTCTAAAGCTCTTATATGACTTCATTTTCAATTTTTTAGATACTGCTAGTAATTTGGTAAGATGCCTATAGTAACTATTTTTCTTCCATAATAAGCAACGCCTCAATTATTTTTCTATCTCCAAGATACCAACAGTATCATGATAAGATATTTATGGTTGCACAATAAGTAACACCTAAGCGCTCTTCTCATCTCTTGGATACCAAAGATATTATGATAAGATACTTATAGTTATGCAATAAGCAACACCCAAACTGTATTCCCATCTCTTACCAAAGGTATTATGATAAGATACTTATGGTTGCATAAGAAGTTACAACCCAACTCTCTTCCCATCTCCTGGATACAAAGATATCATAATATGATACCTATGGTATATTTCTTTATTTTTTTTTTTTGATAAAAAATATCAAACACCATTTAAATTTCTAAGATACGTATTGTAACTTCTTTTTTTTTTTTTCCTTAATTTTTTCAAATAACACTTTTTTGAAATACCTAAAATATTTTTGTTTTTGGCAATAAGGAACTCCAAACTCCCATTCCAATATTCCTAATACTATAAGTAAAAAAATAGGACATTTATATCGCAACATCTCTTTTTTTTTTTTTTGGAAATGAAAAATGCCAAACTACTCTTTGAATTTCCAAAATACGATAAGTAATTTGGTTGGATACCTATGGTAATTTTTTACAATTTGCTTAGATACCATAAGTATCATAATAGGATACCTACGATAATACGCCTAGTTTTTTTTAAGCTTATTCTAATTTTTAATATATAGTTTTCAATTTCGTAATTATTGTATCTATTTATCACTTTTTTGCCCCTTTTTGTACTCATAAGTCTTAATTAATTTTCTATTTTATGTGCCTTTTTTTTTTTCAGATTTTAGCAATTATAAATTTTTATAGAAATAAAAGAACTCCAAATTTACACTCCCATATCTCAAATACTATAAGTAACATAGTAGGATACATATGGTATTTTTTTTTTCCTTTTCAATTTCCTCAGAAACTTAATTAACAGGATAAGATACTTATGATAATCTTTCTTAACTTTTTTTCTCCCAATATATTATGATTACTACAGGTATCCTTGTAAGAGACCTATGATACTTTCAAGGATACTTATGATACCTATGGTAAATTTATCAATAAGAAGCACTAAACATTCTTTCCAATTCACGAATACTAATATACTATAAGTATCATGTAAGGATACTACAAATAAAAGTATCCTGTAAGGATACTAATATATACTAGGAATAATTAACACACTGAAAATAATTTAAAAAGTAAATATTAATAGAGAGAGAGAAAAAAAGAAACAAAAGAAGAGAGAGAAAAAGAAGACAACAAAAACAAAATATAAAAAAATAGTTGAGGGAAAAAAATGTACTCTAGACCGATACTTTGGATATCATAGATAATTTTATAAGATACCTTGGTATCTTGAATCAATACTTTGGATACCATAGGTAATTTAGTAAGATAACTTGGATACCATAGGTAATTTAGTAAGATACCTTAGTATCTTAGACCGATACTTATAATATCATTAATAATTTAGTAGGATACATCTGTATCTTAGACCGATATATTTTTTTTTGTCAATTTTTGAGACACTGATACTAAATTATATAAGCAAAATCCAATTCTCCTCCCAGTTTCATGGATAGCATAGGTAATCTAGTAGAATACCTTAGTATATGTACATATAATTTTATTTTTGAGAGAATCTTTAGAAAATACTCAAACATATAAAATTAGTTTAAAAAATAAAATTTATCCCAAAAAATTAATTCTATACTAAAAATATTAAATTCTAACAAAAACATTGAATTAAAAAAAAAAGAAATTAAAAAATAGTTAAAACGTAATTTTAGAAATCAAAAAAATAATTTAAAGGATTTTTTTTTTTTTAAAGAATGACCAACTTCAACCTATTACCCCTATGTCATAGGTAAGCATTATTAAAAGCCAAATCCCGTACTCCACTTAACTTCCTCAAAAGGAAAAAAACACTTAAAGGTTTGAAGAATTAAAATGATTAGCTGAGGGGGAAAAAAAAATATTAAAATAATTAAAAATAAAAAAGAAAAAAAAAGTTGTTGCATCAGGAAGAGTCAGGACAAGGCCTGACAAATTGCGTGCAATTAGTGTGCTGACCACGCGCGTCTTCATCTTAGTTTCTTCTCTTCTTTTTTTCAATAAATAATTTCCGATTGTTGGGCTGCCGTATTATAGAGAAATTGGGCCGTATTTTTCTAGAACTTACTCTCCGTACATCGTAAAAAGCAAAACTTTTGCTCAAAAGTCGTACAGGGCATGATTTCCTCTTTTTGTTATTAAAAAAAAAAACTTATTCCAAAGTTCTGGAATAAATAAATTTAATTTTATATGCAGTTACCATTGATTGAAAAAAAAAAAAAAAAATCAGAATCCATATCTACGGATTTATTAAGAAAAAACAATTTCAATTTTTTTTTAAGGGAAACAATTTCAAAATTTTGAAGCGAAACAATTTCAAAATTTTAAAACCAAAATGAAAAGATATAACAATAATACTATCAATTGTACTGGGTCCCACTCCATTATTCTTTTTGTTTTTTCTTTTTTTACCAACCGAAGTTGTCAACTTGGCATTGCCAAATCACTACAACTAATTTGGTAAATTTTTTTTTTAATCTTTTCACAGATATATTTTTTGCTTTTCCCTCAAAAAAAAGAAAGTTCTAAAAACATCAATAATTAGACTTTGAACATTCATAATTTCAATTACAAATTTACCCATAGTTAAAATTATTAAAAAAGACAACGTAAGAATATTACATCTACTATAGTTATATAGTGAGAACTAGCTAACTCATCTTGGAATTACAATTTTACTTCTCTTTTTTTAAATAAAAAAATTCAAGTAATATTACGTACATGCACGGTATTCGTATTTTATTAAAAGTAATCAATTATCATTTTGGTTATTAAAAAAAAAAAAAACCTTATTCCAAAGTTCTGGAATAAATAAATTTAATTTTTTATGCAGTTACCATTGATTGTAAAAAAATTAAATAAATAAACAAATAAAGAAAACAGAATCAATATCTACAGATTTATTAAGAAAGAACAATTTCAAGTTTTATTTTTTTTGAAGGGAAACAATTTCAAAATTTTAAAACCAAAATAAAAAGATACAACAATAATACTATCAACTGTATTGGGTCCCACTCCATTATTCCTTTTTTCTTTTTTTACCAACCGAAGTTGTCAACTTGGCATTGCCAAATCACTACAACTAATTCGGTAAATTTTTTTTTTAATCTTTTCACAAATATATTTTTTACTTTTTCCTTAAAAAAGGGAAATTCTAAATACATCAATAATTAGACTTTGTATATTCAGAATCCCAATTTCAAATTCACCCATAGTTAAAATTATTAAAAAAGACAATATAAGAATTAAATACACCTACTATAGTTATATAGTGAGAACTAGCTAACTCATCTAGGAATTACTAAAAAAGACAATGTAAAAATTAAATACACCTACTATAGTTATGTAGTGAGAACCAGCTAACTCATCTAGGAAAGAGAAAAAATAAATAAATGTATGAAATAGTTTTTTTTTCAGAATAAAAACTGTTTAAATCCTAGAAAGAGGTTCTTTTCATTGTTCAAATCACCAAAAAATTTAACAAAAATTTAACAATGGAGAAATGGGAAGGAAAATATTAAATTTATAATCATATATTCACATATTAGAAATAAGAAAACATAAGGTATGTCGTATACATTTTTATACATATCTAATACATTTATCTGAGCTAATGGTGAAGAGAAAAAGAAAAAGAAAAAAAAAACAGTGCATTATACTCCTTTAAAAAGAAAAGATGTGTTATGATTATGAGTTGAGAGAAAACCAAAATAATATTGAGATAAATTTTTTTAAGTGTTTTACTTTTATATAATATATTATTTTGATTATAATTTAATCTTTATCTTTTTGAAAAAGATAAAAAAAAAAAAAAAAAGATAGAAAACAAGAAAAGTTAGAGGTAGAAAGCACAGAATACCCTTCAAAAAAAAAAGGCACAGGATACAATTGGTGGGTAATTATGCAAAAACCAATTTTTTTAAAAAAAAAAAAACAAGAGGAGAACTTAAAATTAAAAAAAATAATCCAAATTATTTAAACATAATAAAACTTAATTTAGTAATCATTTCAAGCCCCATTTTTACTGTTTCCATCATTAGTACAACAAAATAATGAATGTACAAAACCAAAAAAAAAAAAAAAAGTATTTTTAGAATACAAGGAACGTATAAAGGAAAAACAAGATAATAAAACAATTTTTTGTGTGATGTAAAAAGAAAATGAATGTACATAGTCAAACTGTTGATGGATTTAGAAATTCCCCTAAAAAAATATACATGTTTTTTGCTTCCAAATTTGAATTTGCAAATAGAATCTAAATATATGTACACATATTTATCCTTCACCTTAAATACAACTCAAAAAATAAAAAAAATAAAAAAAACTAATAGATAATAAATCCTTTTGATCATGAATTAACCATTGATCAAGATGCACAAACTTTTTTTTTCTCTAAAATATGTGTGGAAGTTATCATGAGTCTTCTTGCTCAATAGTAAGTTATGTAGTCACATATTTAGCCTGATTGATAATCATACTCATTTTTAATGTTGAAATACTAGAGCTAAAAATGTGAACATCAATGTATATATATGTTAGATTGGAATTAGTGTTATAATTTGCAATAGAAAAAGCGAAATTACAGCAGTTCTGGACAAAAAAAGCTTGATGGCCCACTATCACCAAATAATGTTCTAAAGTATTAGGAGAGTCTCTCCTGTGGGCCGGAGACGTCGGCCTTAATCTTCCGTCTCCAAAGTTGGATGCATTGATAGTTTTTCAAGGTTTTAATAATGGCTTAATTTGTTATTCCGAGTTTGGTGACCTATTGTTAGATATGTTTGTCTTATTATCTTTGCTTCTAGGTGGAGTAGTTGACCATGTATTTTGCCAAGCTAATAAAGTTTTACATGGTTTAGCCAAATTCGTCGTTGGAGTAGAATATGAGCTTCTAGCCAGAGAAATCCTCTCTTTCAATTGAGTCTCTTATTGTAAAAGATTCTTTTGATTTAATATAACATATTCGTTTGATGTTAAAAAATGAAAAATAAAATAATAACATTTGAAGAAGGATATTTTGCAAATAAGCATTGTCAAAATAGATTCTAGTTATGTAGCAATGCCAAGTAAGATGCCATATAGGTTAGTACAAAAAGTTAATATTGGATTTTGGATCACTCGTATTATTGATATTTAAAGTCCAAAAAATCAAAATAAGACTTTTTCTCGTAGTTTATAGTCTATATCCTATGATAATTAGGCAAGGAAATAATAACAAGACAATAATAGCAGTATCTCATGAAAATCCATCCAGATTTTTTTGCACATCTTTATTTGGAATTTATCATACAAGATTATTTTTGTTTAATGACAGAGAAAATGCTTTAAAAACATTTCCATATATTCCGGGCAAGAGGTGAAGGAAAATGAATCCCCTTACGTCTTTCTTCATCTATAATATTACCCTGTTGTA
Source organism: Trema orientale (assembly GCA_002914845.1). Classification (NCBI taxonomy): domain Eukaryota; kingdom Viridiplantae; phylum Streptophyta; class Magnoliopsida; order Rosales; family Cannabaceae; genus Trema; species Trema orientale. The sequence continues at coordinate 757,163 of JXTC01000045.1, forward strand.
GGTAATAGAACGTCTCTCTTTGAATGAACCTCTGTTAACTTGCTCACTGGAATCCTGATTTTCTCAAAGCCAAAACGAGAGAAATGAGGGCTTTGGGACTGATAAAGTCTCACTATGTTCCTCTAATGGCATTTTCGGTTTTCCTTATTACTTGTTGCATCGTCTTGACTAACTCATCGAAGCCATCATGGGAAACAAATAGAAACATTGCTTCTCAAGACACAGTCTGTAAAAATCTATTTTTTTACCCCCATTATCTCTGGCTTTTAGTATGCTTTAATTTTATATTGCATTAGAAAAAACACAAGGTTTCTGGCTGCAAATTCTGCTTTTTCATTTTAACTGAACTTTTGTTTAGTAAAGTGACTAGAACAAAATCTAATACAGGTGCATTCTGTTATCAGAACTCGGAAAACAAAGATCTGCGCCAAGTTTTGAGGAGAGTATCCATGGATGACAATACGGTCATAGTGACCATTATTGTTGACGAAGCATGGACGAATCCTGGCTCTGTTCTCGACCTCTTTCTAGAAAGCTTCCGGCTCGGCCAAGGGACCAAAAGTCTATTAAATTACCTGTTGATCGTCACTGTGGGGAGCAAAACATTTCAACGTTGCAAGTCTGTGCATCCACATTGCTACCAACTCACACGACTTGGATCCAGAAACAAGTTATTGCTGGACATGCTAAAACTAGGTTACAATTTTGTTTTCACGGTATGTTTGTCGATTCCCTGTTGACTACAATAGATGGTTGAACATATTCACCTTTTTCATGTTGGTTTATGTGTGTTGATGACAATTTCGGATTGCAGGAAGCAGATGTTATGTGGTTTAGGACTCCACTTCCAGAAATACACCCGCTCAAACAAATCACAATCCCATGTGATTTACCCTCTGCTGAATCGAAACGGGAAAGAAACAGACCAGGTAGGGGACTATTTTCTGTGAGATCAAGCGACATATCTATCCAGCTATTCAGATACTGGATGGTTTTGGGGGTTCTAGACCACACTTTCCACGTGGAATCTCTATGTGAGAATATAAAAGACCAGCAGGAGTACATTAAAATGCTTGAAGTCCAGATAAGTTACCTAGATACAACCTATTTTGGTGGGTTTTGCAAAGAAGCAAAAAAGGACATGAACCAGGTTTATACCTTGCAAGCAAATTGCTGTGAAGATGTGGAGAACAAGGTCTATGATCTCAGGCTTGTTCTTGAGGGTTGGAGAAACTTAACAGCACAAACATCTAATTTCAGTTCGGGTCTGGTGCCCTCTTGGAGGGCGCCAACCAAATGCATAGTGTAAGAGTTTGTTTATTTATACCTACTCCTGGTGCCCTTCCCAGAGAATGGATCTAAGGCAGGTGTAATTGTGACGGTTTCATTCATAAGCGTGAAAAGGGATGATAATATTATCTAAAAGAGACTACTACATCTATTTCGGACATAATTAATTTCTCATGAATCTGACTGACAGCTAACTGGCACTCAAATTGATTCAAGAATGAAAATCATTGCTTTATAATTTATATATAGAGACAAACATAGACGAAATTATGCACCAAGTTGACCAAAGAAGAGGACTCACAAAAAATGCAACTTACACAGACCAAAAGCCTCTCGAATCAAGGTTGAATATTCCAACAAGTTGAAAAACTCTAGGGAAAATGTGATCAATAGGGAATGTCTCCTTCAGGTAGATCCCAGTTATCTTCGTCATCAACGTCTCTCTTGTTTGTAGGTGCTTCGGGTTTATTCTGTGCTGAAAATCTTGGTGGGGGTCCCCGCCTGGTAACAAAGCACGAAATAGAAGATGATCAAGAAATGTTTTTAAGAGAGACCAACCAAATGAGATTCACCAGATCACTCAAAACTGTTTTAAGGCACAAAATAGACCGAACGATGAAATAATTTTGCGATTATAGATTGATATCAGGGCAGAGAGGAAAATAGTATTGTCCCACTCTTAACAGAATATAGTCACTCAACTGGACCAAAGTTGATCTTTTGCTTGAAAAATAATAAACAAGCACCAAGCTTTATTAGCTGTGATCAGCATTCACGAATCTCGATCAAACATCTTCTACACATATACATAATTACATATACATGTGTGCGCGCGTGTTCTCATTTACATTTGGGAAAACACCTCATTAAGTAGGGAAAAGGAAACACAAATGGATGAACTGAAATGTGTCTTAGTTTTCTCAACTTCAGAAACCCAAAGGTAAGCCCTCCAACTCCATTTTTGCCTCAATTGTTCTTATCCAAAGCACAATCACACACAACACATAAATTTCTACTAATGCTAAGCTCAACGTGAAAAAGATAACAAAAGCCTTTATCTTAATGTATCGAACAGAGAAATCATCATTCTAGTGTAAAAGGATATAAAAAGAAACAATTTTCACTCTCCCATATAAATTTTCTGACCAACCAAACAAAACAAGCAAACAATATCAAAGCGAAGAAGCCAAACCTTCTGCGGTTTCGCTTAGCGGCCTCGCGAGACTTGCGCTTCTTCTCCTCCTGCTTGTTCTCATGGAACCTCCTCCTCTTACACTCCTGGATGACGCCAGCTCTCATGACCTCTCTGCGAAACCTGTTAAGGAGTCTCTCCTCTGGCTCGTTGTCGTCGACGACCACCTGGACATTGTAGGCCGATTTGAAGAAAAGGGTATTGGAGTACGCGAGAGAGGGGCATATTACGGAGGACAAGGAGGACGAAGCAGAGTGACCCTCTTGGGCCACGAGTGAGACCCGGCCATCTCTGGGCTTCTGGGTCTGAGACTGAACTGAAGGAGAAGACTGGGGAAGATGAAGCTGGAGTGGTGGAGCTTTGGGCTGTGGTGGTGGGGGTGGCTTTGTGGGTAAGAGGAAGGAGAGGAAGTTGCTGAGCGGGGATGAGGCAGCCATGGATGAATTGGCGAATGGTGTGTCTCTGATTTTGGTTCTATCCTCAGAGTCTTGGAATTTGGATAGGAGTGGGTCGTGGGTCATCTTCTTAGGTAATGGATATGGGTCTAAAATTGACCCGACGATATGGCCTGGGAAACGATAAGTCGAGTATTTCGAAACGACATGACGTTTGTTGTGTTAATGAGAAGATATAGGAAATGACGTGTCGTGTGAAATGACACCACGTTAAGGCTATGTTTGATAGGGAGGAAAAAGGAGAGGAAGGAAAAGGTTTGAGGGAAAAGTAGAGGAAAATTGAAAAGTTAGATTGTTTGGTAGGAGAAAAAAATGGAGGGAAGAGAAAAGAAGGAGGAAAAAAATGGTGGAACCTACACAATTTTTCTCTCAAAATTGAAGAGAAAATAGGAAGAACAAGCTGTATGGTATATAGTAAGTCAAATTATTAAAATACTTTTGAATACTTAATTTTAAATAATAATTATAAAAAAGTAAAATAGTCATCTATATATATATATATTAAGCCTGAAGCTCAAAACTCTGATAGCTTCTTTGATCACCATTTTATTTTAAAATTT
>JXTC01000045.1:761009-789660 GCA_002914845.1 Trema orientale
ATAGAATTATATATGTACATATACATATAATGTTACTTATCACATCGAGTAATACCCGTAATACAAAAAAATTGTACATAAAACTTGCACCAATGATTGACATCATTTTTAACCACATAGTTTTATATGTGATATGGTCTCTTATTAAGATAAAGTGAGGATATCGTATCATTAGTATAAGAATTTTTGTGATAAGTTTCTATTGTCACTAGTTTTAAAGTAAACTAATTTTGTTCCCTTTCTACGTATCAAACGACTAAGAGGAAAAATGTCATATATATTTTCTTTCCCTCACTTTTTTTCCCCTTTCTATTTTCTTTCTTCTCTACCAAATATAGTCTAAAAGATACAGAAAATGACATATTGTGCGAGATGACACCAAAGTAGTCGGTTAACTTAATGACAAAATACCCTGATTTTTACTTAGAGTTTATGGTTTCTTCTTTATATTTGAAATTTCACCTAAGTGTCTCAATTTTACCTACGTGGTGTCAATTTACACCAAAATTTTTACAATTGTGGTGCCAATTCGCCTCAATTAGTAAATGGAATTAGAAACATATATGCTTTTACTTGTCATATATCGAGACCAACTAAATAGAAAGAAAAAAATATTAAATAAATTCCGTATTTTCTTATACTTGCACATGCTCCAGAAATTGGCCGAATTTTTGCAATCAAAATCGAAAATAATGAAGAGAAAATTCGGAAACCCACCAAACGTCGTTTCCAACAAAACCTCTTTAACCTTAACCAAGAGTGTTTCTAATAGACGTTGTATACTAATTGGGGCAAATTGACACAACATTTGTAAAAATTGTCACACAGACGAAATTTCCGAAATATGGGAGGGTAAACTACAACTCAGCAAAAGTCAGGGCCATAAGTATTTTGTCCTTAACTTAACAAACCAAGTCATGTCGTGTATACTGAAAGAAACAACATAAAAGAATACGACAAACTTACAACTTATTGAAATGACGTTTGTGCATTGAGTTGCCAAGAAAATGACGTAATAAAGCAACGTGTTCTTTTTAAACAAAACAAGTGCGTGCGCTTACTTCCTGAATGGTACACGTCATTTGATGTTCCCCCCACGGTCATAATAAGCTACGTGTCGTTTGTAAGAACGCTTATATGTCGTTTACATCAAGCAAAGTACGACACCCAAATGTGATAAAAAGACATAATAATATATTTTGAAACTAGTAAACGACATGTTGCCATAGATCCATTAAGAAACTTAATCTAAGGGACATGTTTCGTGGAAAATAATTACATAAATTAATATATATATATGTAATTTATCATCACAAAAAATAAAGGATGTCAATTGAGCGAAGTTATTTTGCTGTGCATATGAGTGTGTCTTCAATACGATTTTTCACGTTTTGACTTGAACAGAATTAAGATATGTGTTGCTACAAAGCCCAATACATTTAATTAGCATATTATTTGTATACAATATTATAATTGACTACAAATAACACACATGTAGTTCGTAAAAACTAATAAACTATCTAGAAACTAAATATGTTATATGTGTCTTGAGTAACCCAATTTTACACTAAGCCAAATTAACAAACAGTACGTTTTGGACTTTTGAATTTGTATGTGCATTTTAGCAAATATTAGTCTAATTTGCATGATCTACAATGTCAATGTGGAAGGTAGAAGTAATGGGCTGGACTACACGTCTACATGACATAGCTGAACAAGGATATGGATAAAAGCAAGCCTAGTTACTTTAAATGGATTCGATTTGGCATATTTTGGTGAGGGTTAAAAATAATTTAGCCTCAATCAACTCGAACTAATTTGAATACAAATAATAAACATTCTCGAGAGTCAAAGTCTCATAATTTATATAAGGAAGGAACACGATTTGATTAGGCTATGACTGGAGATACTTGGATAGTAAAACTTGAGTATTCCTGTCCTTTTTAGACCAAATGCAATGGTTATTGGTTATAATCCGATCGAACTTAGGAATCTTCATTAATCAGAGGAATTAAAAGGATTTAAGTGTCTCTTCTTTTCGTCGTTTTTTCTCGATCTGTCTACACTTAGCAGTAAGCTATTTCACTTTTTCTGTGAAAAAAGTGCGAAATATTTGTGGTCCCAAATCCAAATCATATGATCTATTTGCTTCTTTTTCTGTAATAGTACTTGTGTGTACTAAAGATAAATTCCTTGAAGCGTCCACTAGAGTGGTACTAATTTGCACTTATCGAACTAATTAAAAATTAATTACCTAGGGTTATTTCTTTCTATTTCACGTTTTTCAAATGTAGTTGAACATAATATGAAGCTCATTAAGATGATGGACATAGAAGACTTAATTTGATCAAGGACAAAGGAGATGGAACTATTTTTTAAGGAAAAAAGAAATAATGATAATTAAAATAGGGGCAATGGATAATTATATAGCTTAATGGTGCTACAGCCGACACGTCATGTTCTTTAGTTTAATGTACATGTATGGTGCTTTATAGTTAGCAAATTTCAACGGTTGGAATCAAATAGAATTCTAGCTTCATAAAATATGTTGTGGACGTAGGCCTTAACAACCAGAAATAGGTGACGGTTTTCCTTTTAAATTTATTCTTTTTTATTTTATTTTTTTTAATTTTTAAATTTCTTCGGTAACTATATAGGTATGTCGCTAGCTTACTTCCTAAAATTTACTCAGTTTGACACTTGGTAAGTTACATGTACATAAGTAATACACTTTAAACATTATCTACTATATATTGTGAATTAAATTAATAAGAAAAATTGCAAGTTGTCCTCAATTCACATTAATTTAAGGACCAACATGATTAGATGAGTAAAGTATAAGGCGAGAAAACGCATGTTACAACACAGGAAATTTATACACTGTTGCTTAATGATGCTACACGTCATGTTCTCTTTTGGGCAACATGTTTTCCTAGTGACGTCGAAATAATAATGATAATAATAATAATGTATAGCAAATTTCGGTAGTTGGAAGTAAAAGTGATCTAGCTAATAAGATATATAATATTGCGGATTGTCAAAAAGAGAAAAAATATGTGTTTTGGACCCCGTGACCACCACAATTACTCTTTCCTATGGAAAAAAAAAAAAAAAAGAACCCTAACATACGGTGGGTGGTCTTTTTGCTTAAATTTCTTTCTTATAATTTTCATTGAACTAACACTACATATATAGAGATGTCAACTGAGTCGTTTATGTTTTAAATAGTGTACAGCCGAGTCTTTAGCTCGAGGTAGCATTGTTCGCGAGCCTCGACCTTGACCTTAAAGAGTTGTGGACCTGATGTTTGTGACCTAGGGCCAGAATTGACCCGAGCCTGTCATTAATGATAGAGTTAGGAAATTTTTTTAAGGACATATACTGAAAAAGTTTTAGATAATTTTAAGGCACATTAGTCAATATGTCAATATAAACCAAAATACAATTAAAAGGAGTATTTAATATATCTCCTAAGAACTGTGGGCCTGATGTTTAGGACCTAGGGCCAGAATCGAACATAGTCTGTCACTAGTGACGGAGCTAAGGAATTCTTTTAGGGAAGGGCATATAATAAAAATTTTTTAGCTAATTTTGAAGCATATTATAGTCAATATAGACCAATATAAAATAAAATGAGTATTTGATGTGAGTCCAAAGAAAAATTATCCAAAGTGAGGGCAAAATTTAGTATTTTAAAATAATATGGGTAAAGTTCATAAATTAAAAAAAAATAGTGGGGCATTATTGAATTTTTTTTTCATAAAAGAGAGGCAAAAAAAATATAATTATAAAAATTCAAGAAATAAATAAAGGACAAAACTGAAATTTTAAAATCAAATTATGATAAAAAAATATAATTTTCAAAAAAATAGGGGCCCCTAGTCCTATATTGACTCTGTCCATATCTGTCATGGCCCTTGGCTTAAGTTACTAAGTCGCCGTGCGTGTTGGTTAATTATTATCCAATCAAATATGGTGCCATTAACGATTAATCTGAGCCACTGTACCTACATTGGTTATTGAATTTAACATCCAATCAAATCCAATTATGTGTTTGGAATTAGACCTTTTTTTTTAAAAAAAAAGTAGAACTTAACTAATAACTACCGCTTACTACAAATTTAAAGAAATATAATACACACACTACCAAAACTTAAACCCATGACCCCCCAAACAAACACACAATCTTAGAACTTTGGACCAAATGAGCTAGTCCCAGTTGGCTGTTTGGAATTAGACCTAATTAGACTAGATCATCAGTTGGGACCTTGGCTTAAATATATAACACAACTTTTTTTTTTTTTTTTAAAGTAAGTTAAGTTACTTTTGCTTTTGGTGTTTGGGTTTTTTGTTTTAAAAGTTTTTTTTTGTTATAAATTAATTTGTTAGCGGATTTTATTTGTGAATCCCTTTCTATTCTTTTTTTCCACTCATTTTTTTAGTAATTAGGTTTTAATCAAAGCTATTTTTGGGATAAAACTATCAATTTTCTTAAAAGTTTAAATCAACTACTAAATCATAAATACAATTCTTTAGAAACTCCTATTTAGAGAATGCCCCTTCTTTTTTCAATTTGGAAAAATGTATTAGGTTAAACAAGCACATATATATACAATTACATATGGTTGCCAATCCAATAAGTATTTTTTTTTCCCTATATGTAGGTATTTTTTTTAGTCGTTGGATTATCATCTAATGGTGATCTAATGGCCATAATGAGATGCGTGAAAAGAATGCATCATTAATGTCATTTCTCTATCTTATTTTTTACTATAAAGAAATATACATGATAAATTTTCATTGGCCAAAACAATACATATATATAGGTAAAAAAAAAAATCTATTGGATTAGTGCCCTATATATATATATATATATCCATTTGATTCATTATTAGGTTAAACAAATCACATCGGTCTACCATTAAAAAGTGACAACAAAACCTATAGCAAAATTAACCAAAAGTACAATGTAAAACCATAACATGTAAAGAAATGTATATATATATACATATATTTAAAGTGTATATGTATATTTCATTGGATAGGTTATATATATTGGATTTCAAAAAATAAGATCGATTGTATCCTATTCATAATAATTGGATTTTTAAACTTGTATCCAATTTAATGGAATTAAGATAAATTTTTATCATTGTTTTAATTGAAATGGAATTGAATCGACGATTATCTAATTAGATTGATTTATGCAACCCTATTGCTGAGGCATATTGCACATAAGTAAGAAGTATTATATAATATATAGAGTCAAATAAATATATGACTTTCCCTCAAAAGCACTATCATTTATTCAATGCATTTGAGAATTATTTATTTATTTATTCACTTAATTTACTAAAAAATCCCATTCTTGGGGCACTTGATGACACGTGAGCATCCCCAAAAAGAGCAACAGTGTTTAGGCAAATAAATCTTTTGTATTGTTTGTTTAATCTCCATTACGATGTTTATTTTTAAAAAAGCTGTGAGCCAATGAAAAGAATAACTAGTATATTGATATTCGTAGTTATGTTTAGGTCTCCTACATTAGCATTCTTTTTCTGGATTCGTGGGCTGAAAGCTGATTAGGCTAATCTTAGGATGTGCCCTATAAATCCCCATGCATGGCTATGGCTAAGGCTTTCTTCATCATAAAATTCTACTATGAGATTACGCATTAGCTATCGATATGTACAGACAGCCCTAAGAAAAAAAATTGCTAACCCCTCCTACTCGATTATGACTGTGAAATTAATTTGGATTAGAAATATATATATATATATATATATAAACTCTCAGTACCCAAAAAGGAAAAAAATAAGAATTATAAAGGCAAATCCACCACTACTAATCAGTACTGGAAAGATAATGTGAAAACTTAAAATAATCTAATAGAATAATTGATCAAAGGGACAAAAGAACTCACTGAAAAAGAAGGCTTTAACCAATGGTCTAGGACTTTCTAGGGTTAGGGCGTGGCATCTTATAGTCATTGGCTGGATTAATATAGATTACTATCAAATGAGTATTTTTAAATAGCTCCTTAATATTCTCGATTAGTACAGTCTGAGTCGGACAGATGTAATGGTCCTTGAGTATAAAACCAGGCCAGTTGCTCTATATTCCAATGTTTTTCTTGGGTTACTCGTTGGTGACCATCTTAATCTTGATTATGAATGATATAATATATGGTTACTCTCTTTGATATAGACCAGCTCTAAAGTGTCCCTAAGATCATATATTAATATCTCATTTGGCAATAAAAAATGATTTAGAAGGATGATAATGGGTAACCCATCAGTATCAAATATAGATTTCATATGATCAAAGAGATCGGTCACTAATCACCACATTTGGTAAATTAATGTAAGTGATCATGATGATAAGTCATTAGCCATAATCTCTTCCGTTTTACTTTGTAATAATCAAATATCCAAATGTTTCATGTATATATATAATAAGATTAGAATCTCAACTCTCATTTCAATTTTTGTGATACTAATTTATATGACATACGAGTTATCGTCATTTAATTGATGAATATTAGTAAATTTATTTGAATCTTCACAACTTACATGCCATATGTTTTAATATTAAAATTTTGATATAGTAGTTTTCATGGTAATTAATTTGTTGTATTATTGTTTAGTTGTTATGTAATTAAAACTCTACATTGTCTTTAAAAAAAAAATCTACACTGAGGGCATGTGTCAAATTAGCAAGGTAGGAGGATAATTTTAGGACAAGTGTCCTATGACTTACTGACATTTACGGAGAGTTGTCTTTTGCCATATCACATTTGAAATTCTGCCTAAATGCACAAATTTTTACAAATGTAATATCAGTTTGCCTCAATTCTTACAAATGTGGTGCTAATTTGCTCTAATTAGTAGACATTGTTAGAAAAAAAAAAAATTTATTTGTCAAAATCGAGGCTCTCTAATTAATAATAAAAAAGAAAAAAAAATCTATTTCTCATATTTACATAAACTCTAAAAATTGATAAAATATTTATACCGAAATCGATAATGACAAGGAACAAATTCGGAGAATTTTTACTGTTGCATAAAACCAAAAGATGTTTATTTAGCAAAACCCTTTTAAGAAATATTATTTCTAAAGTAATTATATTTTTACCTCACAAAATATATAAATTTCTAATGTTATATGTTAGGTCTAAGGTGTTAGTAAATAATTGGCAAAAACTATGTACTCAAATTGTTGTGAAAAAACTAATAAATTGTTACAATAGGTATGGTGATGTTGTAAAACACTTGTTGCAACAGATTTACAGGATAGCTTAGGAAGGATTTGTGCAGGCTGAAAATCCAATCTTGGAAACTTTTTGTACTTGCATCATTTGGTTTAGTTTTTCTTATTAAATGTTTCTAGAAGAAAAATAGAGATTATTGCTAATGGATTTTCGTGACTAGTTGGACCAAATTAATTGAGATGTTCTATCTTATCTTTCTTTTGATTAAGCTTCTATTTTTATCTTGATTGTTGCTATTATTACCTCTAATCTTGGATAATGATTGTTGACAGGTATATAAGCAGAATCATAGTTATATTTCGTCCACTATGGTGCATATAACAATCTTACTAAATTAATGTAATTAATTTTATGAGCTGTTAGGATTTTCTGGCAAAATCTGTTGCAACAGATTGCACTGTTTTAGGAAAGTTTTCTTAATTGATTTTAATTGACTCTAATTAATAGTGAAATCAATCCTTGTCTTTAAGAAAAGTTTTTGCAGGTATATATAAAAGAGTGATTCCAGGTAATTATGAAGAGCCAAAATCGTGGAGAACTTCTCTCAATGTACTTGGACGCTTTTTAGGTACAATTCATAAAAGTTGTTGCAATAATATTCTGACTATCTAAATAAGAAATGACAACAGATTTCGTAGCAAATTATTCATTTCTTATTTTCAGCCTACTCACACCAGGGGAGCACGAGATTGAGGCTAAAAATTTATCTATAAAAGCTCAACAAGTCCAAAAAATTTGTATGCACTTCATTTGAGGGAAAATACTCTTTGAAAGAGCTTTTTATGTAAGGCATAGAGTTTGTTCTATTGCAATTGTGAAACTTAGAGAGCTAGCGAGTTTTCTAGGTTTCTTATTTGAGTGCCTTTGTTCTTCGGGAGGAAGAACATTTCGTCTTCGGAAGGAGACAGATCCAGATCAGTAAAGGGAGTTCATGTGCGAAAGATCAACAAGACGAGGGGAGCTCGCTAAATAGGATTGGTGAAGTCGTTATAACACATTGCGACAATTAAAAAGAGGGAGTCTTTTATTACATTAGTCAATTGGTGTTTCTAATCTTTATACTTTACTAATTTATTTAATCTCTTGATGTGGCATCGTTTAATAGAAGAGGTCCGAACCATATTAAAAACGTCTTGTGTTCATTCTTTATTTTCTTGTTCTTGTTACAACATATGCACTCGTTGTTGCAACAACTTTTCATATACGTGTTACAACATAACTAATTAATTATTTGGTAATACCTAAAACAGATCTTTTATTATATGTTAATAGGGACAAAGCAACACCACATTTATAAAATTTGGGGTATTTAGACAAAATCTCAAATGTGATTGGATAAACAACAACTCTCAACAAACATAAGAGGGTCCGTAGAGTCTTTTGTTCATAATTTTGAGGGGCTCTCAATTCCCACTTATCTTTCAAAGTCTCTCTCTATCCCTTCTCTAAATAAACCTTTCAAATTCTCTTTCCACCCCTCCTCTAAATAAACCGTTCAAAAGAATTTAAAACATTTTTGATATTTCCGTTTCTCATATATTCTTTTTAAGTGCACTTTAATTCTAAAGTTATTTATAAAAAAAAAAATTAAACTTTTCCTCCTTTCTTATTTGTTTTTATTTTTTAATTTGTTTTGGTCTTCTATTCAAGACTGCTATGTATATATTGATCTCATAGTTGGTATTATGGTATATGATGTCAAAAATAATTAAATTACGTATTTTTATAACGAATTATTATTTGAGTATGAAAAATAGAATTAATAGAATCTTAAAAGAAAAAAAATAACATTTTTACGACCAAAATGTTTAAAGTTATTTTTTTTAATCAAGCTAAAAGAATTTTGTTCATCAAATAAGAATTCATTATAATAACCCATTTAATACAAAAAATTGAATTACAAATAACAACCCATAATAACAAATGAATTAATTGACAAGCCTATCATATTCGACTCATGACCACAGAGGAAACACAAAGTGGTATAACTATTGCTATGGGAGAGATGTTTATTCGCTCTTCAAAATCACCCGTCACCAGAATTCGTTTTTCCGACTGATACTGTATCTAATAGATCTCTTTGTAGAAATCGACCTTGGAGTACTGCAGAATTAATCTTCTGGATCTAACCACAAAAATCTCATATCTAAAAAATAGTCATGTAAACCATGTCATCAAAACAAAGAAAACTAACACAACCTATACATATTTATAGTTAGGTAGGACAAAACGCGTTTAGATCTAAATTTAGCTTGGGTAACATATGCAGCCTATACATAGGGCTGGAAAAATTATTGAAAAAGAAAAATGAAACAAAAAGAAAATAGAGGGAGTTCAACAGAAAGAGAAATTGTTCAAAGGAGGAGAGCGATTAATCCCCGTTTAAAAATATTTGCAAGTTTGCTTCCAAAAAAAAATAAATAAATAAATAAAGGAGAAAGTATATTTGCAAATTTATTTGCAACACTAGAAGTTTATGTAATATGCAAATATGAAGTTTATTTTGCAACATTGGTCCCTAATTTCTTTGCATGTAACACTTGAACCCCAACGTATGCTATGTACACTAGTAGTAGATAATGTCCTTTCTCCAATTAACCCAAATTCACATCAAAGTCATAATGAGCTAATGTATTTTTGAATTTAATCACTGGCTTAAATACTGTAACAATTAATGGGAAACATATAGATTACAAAAGAATTCCTTTATCTATACATGAGATTTGTCTTTTCATTTGTGATTTCTGCGTAAGATTTTTCGATCTGTCCGAACTTTCTTTTTTTTTTTTGGGTTAATTGTAAAACACACAGACATGTACACTGACGGCTTTTCAATATATTGAACCTTGCTAATCATGCTAGGTAAATTAGACCAAGTACACTCTTGATTCTTTTGCTTGACAAATATATATACGTCATCCTGATTTACAGTTTTACACCCCTCACGAGTCACGATCGATTACCTATAGTCACAGTTCAGATATCATATTTGTAAGATCAATCGCTTTATCTCGTTTGCATTTGCATTATATTAGCTTGTTTTTATAGGACCGTCACTTAATTATATATATTGTGTAATATATTTGTATATAAGAGGTGAAAGTATGAAAGTTTCATTTCTGATTAGCTAGAACCGCGGTGGAAAGTATTACTGTTCTTTTTTTTCTCCCTGAATAACGAGCTGGACAGTAATTTACCTTATAGTGAAGTCAGAAACTCCAATTTATGACATTAGAAAACTTAAATTAAGTGATATTATTGTACTATTGTTTGTGAAAGACGAAAATTTATCGACATTGGCACCTGTATATATATGTTTTTTTTATTATTAATTTATATTAAGTGACGAAAGCTAATAATGCGTTAGTTGTCATGTCAAAATTCAAATATGAGTAATGCTACATGCAGCAGTGGCCTTCCATATAGTATTCTCTTCAAATTTATATACATGGAATTAAATAACAAGAAAAAGGAGGAAAAATAAAAAAAGTAACGAATGCCTCTTGATATTATGTGAGTTGTTACTACGAGTTAACGAGAATTTAAGCTCACTTTGGCCTAAATAACATATTGGTACGGACATATACTATAACGAACAAGTTCTTATAACGCGCATTGTTAAGTTGATTTTAAAAATTGGAAACACGTCCATCGTCATCATCATTGTGATCACTATTTCAAAATAATGTATGTCTCTTTTGCGATCAAATAAAAAAGACCAAAATAAAACAAATACATTTATTATAGTTTATTGAGTTATTGGAATCCACGAGTTATCATCGAAATGGATGTTGTAAATTAAAGATGATTTTAACTCATCGAAAATATCTCCCACAACTCCAGTTGTCATCACCTTAGTAACCATATTATATATAAAACGAGCTAAGGTAAATATATAATTTACACAAATTAATCACCTCACCAACCTCCCCCTTTACTTTATTAATTTAAACACTGAACATAAATTAAGAAGACTGGATGACTTGACTCTTGGAGTATGGATTTTGAACTAGTACTCCTCAGTTAAACAAATTTAATTAAATACAAAAATTGTTTGAGCGATTTTATTAATCTTCCCAACCCCGGAGATATATCATCATGAGTCGGTCCATGTTAGTCGTTACTATGTTAGAATAATAAAACTTTTTATTATTAAAAAGTATACATAAATATGGTTTGTGTTCTAGTCCTAAACATTAATCGAGTGATGGAATATTAGAATTTTATTAATGGTCCACGGTGCGTGACATGCAAAATTAAAAAAATGCACGTGTAATTCCTGTATTAATTTGGTGAATCGTCAATTTCAGTCTCAAAACTATTATTGTTATTCGAAAAAGAAAAAGACAGCTAAATGAAGACTGAAGTTGGCCACCTTCCTTGGATTTAAGAAATATCAACTTGATGATTAAGAGTATACTTAGTTCCCATAACCTCCATTTAAGGAGCGTTAACATAACTCTCATAGTCATTGGTTGGATTATTAGATAATTAGTGTCACTGTTTAGACCTTTAATCAGCTACATTATGATGACCTTTGAATTTAATGAAAGGCCTAATTTTTTATTAAAAAAAGGGCCTAATTTAGTTAATACCATCTCTTAATTAAAAGTTACTAGAAAATGTTTGCTTAATTTCATTACAATGAGCGCGTTTAGTCACTCACAGCAAACCTTTTGAGCTTGGTATATATTACAATCAACCCCACATGGCCACATGATCTTATTATAATATTATGTGGAATCATCGAAATTAAGAAAAAGAAATTAAAGGAAAAAAGAACAAAGTTGGTCTGGTTATATCGGTCACCCAAGATTAAAGGAAACAGAGCCTATATCGATTCTCTCTTACTAAAAATTATATATTTGGTGGTGGTAGTGGTAGTGGTAGACTGGTAGTGGTGGTGATGGTGATAATAATAGAATAATAATATATTGAGAGATAGTACAACTCCTGGGAAATACGAGAGTACTAAACTTAGCATAAAGTCACCAAATTTGGGGTGTTGGTCCTCTTACTAATCTTGGGCTTCAACTTAGTATTTCTAGTTCACTTCTTACTACTGCTACTACTACTACTACTCTCATATTTGTGGGTGTGTGTGTGTGTGTTTGAATGGCCTTCGTTTCATTGCTCTTCCATCTTCCTGGTTTTATTCTGCTCTTACCACCAATATTCAAAGCTTTAGATCTTTAGGCACTTAGGAAGACCACTTTTCTTGCTCTTTCTCTATTTTGTATTCTTCAACTATTGTTTACTACTGCTTTACTTTGACTTTTACTTCTTGGTACGCCACTCTCTCTCTCTCTCTCTCTCTCTCTCTCTCTGTATATATAATATACATAAATGTATATATGCTTGAGTCTTTATCAAACGACAAACGCATATATGATATTGAAATACTGTTAGTGTCCATCTCATTTCTCATTGGCGAATTTTTAATACTTTTCATTGGGTGGTTTTAGGTGTGTTTATTGGTCTCTTTGTTGTGATTAATCCAGTGAAGAATTGATGTTTGATTGATCTGAACTTCTTATTTAGGTATGTTAATGTTAACTTCACATCATCATGACAAAAATTTATGAGTCTTCAACAACATGAGGAATGATGAAGCTGGTTATCTATACAAATATTCATACCTTCCTTCTCACATTTCTGTGTGTCACGCGAGTAGTACTAATTCTGACCCTTTTGAGAATAAAAGGTACTCATTCTGTTGAGTGTTTTTGTTACAGAAAATTTGAGGTTCCGAGGGTGTTTGACCAATGTCCGAAGAAAGAGAATTTCAGAGTGAAGAAGAGAGATCATCTTCGCACACAAATGATGATGCTCCCATGTTTTGCAGGGTTAGTTCCCATTGTGGCGCACCACCAGAAAAGATCAGGGTCCATAGCCATGGGACTAACCGAAACGAGTCTTCTTCCAAGGAGGGAAGAAGACTTGTCATGGGTTCATCTTCCTCCTCCTCCTCAGGTTTACCTCAGGATGCAGATTATGCGAAACAACCTCAGCTCATTGACGAGGTCGAAGCTCTGATCTTGGCCAGAGTTCCAAGAGCAGAGTACGGCAAATTCTCACGTGTCAACAAGAGATTTCTTTCACTCGTCAAGAGCGGAGAGATTTACAAAATCCGAAAGGTTATCGGGTTTAAAGAACCGACCGTGTTTATGCTGGCCGTGGGTGAACAGAGCTGGTGGGCCTTCGACCGCCACTTCAGCTCCCTTCGGAGGCTGCCCATTTTGCCAGGGGACTCCACCTTCACATGTGGAGACAAAGAGACCCTTTGCGCGGGCACCCATCTCCTTGTTTCAGGCAAAGAGTACGAAGCAGGCCCCACTGTCTGGAGATACAATCTGGTCACCAACCAGTGGCTCAGGGGACCTTCCATGATCAACGCAAGGTACATGTTTGCCACGGCCACTTGTGGTAGCTTCGGTTATGTAGCAGGTGGCCGTGAGGAGACCGGTTTTGACGCCCAGAAGAAGTTCTTGAGCTCGGCAGAGAGGTATAATCCCGACACTGAGTCATGGGAGCGTCTTCCCAATATGCACCGAAAGAGAGGGTCTTGCTCGGGTTTTTACATGGACAACAAATTCTACGTCATTGGTGGAGAGAACAACGAAGGAGGCAATCTGACTTGTGCGGAGGCCTATGATGAGCAGAGAAAGAAATGGGATTTGATACCCGACATGTTAGAAGACACGCCGGTCTTGAATCCGAGGTCTCCGCCGCTTGTCGCGGTGGCGAACAACGAGCTCTACTCACTCGACCCTTCGACAAACCAGCTCAAGGTGTACCTAAAAACAAGCAAGTCCTGGAGGACGTTGGGACCGGCCCCCGTGAGAGCTGACTCCATGGGGGGCTGGGGCGTGGCGTTTAAGTCCCTTGGGGATGAGTTACTTGTCATTGGTGGTTCCCAGGATGCGTTTGAGGGCCCTATGTTGATATACACTGGCCGCCCAGATCCGAACGCCGGGGTGCTGAACTGGAGGCGTTTCGAGGGCGGCAGAAACCAGCTTCGCCCCTTCATTTACAACTGCTCTGTCATGTTAGTTTAGAGTTTGTTATGGTGTGCTTTTGTGTGGTCTGTAGTAGCTAAAATAAGAGGTACATTCGAGGAAGTATACTGCTAGCTACCAGCTTTGATATCTCCTCTGAATCCTCGTGTACTATTTTAGCTTGCCTTAAGAAGACGTTTTGGTAATTTAAGGAAGCTTTTGCTTGTTTAGTCTTTCAGTTTTATCTCATGGGTTATGAATCAAATTTAGTTGTTTGATCTAGTCTCGTTAAATCTTTACAAGTATTTCTATGGTCTTGTATAATGCTTTGCTTAAACAGAGGAAGCTTATTAGGGTCCTGGCTATTTTCAACCTTTATATATAGCACCCAATTATAGATTAGGGTCCTGGCTATTTTCAACCTTTATATGGTACTTCTAATGAACTGAACTAATGATGAACCAGTAATAAAAACTCAATGGTCAGTCATAAATTATGGTGTTATTGATTGTATCCTTTTAATTTTCTAAAATAATGGACTGAACATAAGTTATTTGCTCTCATATCCTGTCTCACTCACTACGATGTAGTTTTAAGGTGTTTTTTGATATTTCTTTCTAAGAAAATTATAGCTTCACAAGTTGTATTGAGCTTTCATTGATAAGTCTTGTCCCCATAGAAATTAAGATGCAAGTGAAAAACCGACCCAACAAAGTTCCCTATGACCAAAATTGATTTCAAACTAAGTTCTTATAAACGTGTAGCTAACTAATCCAATAGCAATAAGGTTCCCGAAGTCAGAATATTGACACACAGGACCAATATGTTATTCGATGCATTGCAAAGTTGAACTGCTTTTTTCACAAAGAAAATGATTCAATGAAGCATTACGAAAGCACACACAACTAGTGGCTAGAAGGTGCTTGGAATTTTAACCCAAAAGTGATAATGACACAAGAACTTGTGAATAATAATTACATGGAGCTTAATCAAAATAATCAACCTTTGTTGTCAGCTCGGCAAAGATTCGACGGTGGAGATACGAAAAAAATTGGGGTAAAGTGGTCTGACGTAAAAAGCAAATGCATTTAGCTGCGAAAAAGGAAACTTGATGGAAAGTTTCAATACGAGGAGAGAACATCTTAATCGATGAG
This sequence comes from Trema orientale, assembly GCA_002914845.1. Classification (NCBI taxonomy): domain Eukaryota; kingdom Viridiplantae; phylum Streptophyta; class Magnoliopsida; order Rosales; family Cannabaceae; genus Trema; species Trema orientale. The sequence goes on from JXTC01000045.1 coordinate 776,432, forward strand.
ACCCTGAAGAGTCGCAAAAGTACTAGTACTATAATAGTGATCAAGACTAAACAAGGCCACCAAATGGACTCACTTTTTAAAGTGAGGCCATAGAATCAATTGAAACTGTGGAATCCTTTATGGAATCCATCCTAACATTTAAAAAAAGAAAAAGAAAAAGAAAAAAAGGAGAGTGATAAATAAATAAAGAGCCATCTTAAAAAAGAGGAGATGAACTATGAAGGCATTAAAATACCTGCTTTGTTGCCCTTTCAAGCTAAACGAAAGGTAGTTTCAGGAGCCATTAACAGAGTGCATCCATAAGAAAATTAGTGCTCGAAAATAATAAAATTAGATCAAAATATCAAAAGAGAAAAACGACAGCACCACCCTGCATATCAAGAAGAAGAACTGAGCAAAAGAAAAGCAACTTTGTTCAAATGTCAAAAACTTGAAGAATAGTATCATTATTAATAAAATATCATAACCTTAATGTAGAACCGAGAAAAAGTTGATGAAAGTTATATATATTTATATATATATATATATATATATATATGGAAGACTTCTCAATAGTTATAATTTTTTTTGTAACCATATACTAAAAAAAGTAGTAATAGCATTAAATTTTTTTGATGGTAATAAATAGCATTAAATATTTTTGGCCAACCACCAAACTAATCACCACCGTAAGATATAGATCTAACGGCTTAAACCATTGTAACCATCCATGGGTAAATATTGTTATAACCATTTAAACCAAACATATATATATATATATATATAGGGCACCAATCCAGGAGGTATATTTTTTTTACCTATGCATAAGTATCAATTTGACCGATGAAAATTTATCATGCACATTTTTTATAGTAAAAAATAAGAGAGAAATAACATTAATAATGCACGTCTTTTCATGCACTTCATTATAACCGTTAGAACAATATTAGATGATGATCCAACGGCTAAAAAAAAATATCTACACATAAGTAAAAAAAAAAATACTTGCTGGATTGGCAACCATATATATATATAAAAATACATATGTGATAATGTGTGTGTATCGTCTTAAAATGAAAAAAGTTACATATATGTGTATGCATGAAAAGGTGAAATTACCGCGATTACTTTAGTTCCAGGGCAGACGATGAAGCACCAACCACGCAATAGATTTTAGTAGAAGCAACATGTTATATTATCAATTTCTAATAGTTTAGGGGTAGAGTATATGTCAAACATTGTTACAATATTGTTACAAGTACTGTAAAGCAGAGTATCACTGTCCTTCCTCCCAGGTTTCAGATTCCGGGGGGAAAAAATCATGGGGAATATCCGGAACTTTCCCAAACAAAGAAAAGTCTGGTTTTCAATTTGTTATTTGTGTTAGAATCGTTGATGGGCTGCACACCACACACGGATGGTTGGGCGTGTGCAGCCCATCCCATGAAAACACAGCAATACATTTTTGGGCTTTTAAGCTAAATGGCCGAATTTTGAACTTACTCGAAAATTGTCCGTTTTTCATATTTAATGGATCAAAATATACTGATTTATTTTGTATAAAATTGATTTGTTTTTCTAAAAAAGAGATCAAATAAATAATGGCTATTTATCAAAATAAAATTATGAAACAGCCATTATTAAATAGGTGTAAAAAATGGCCATTATTAAATTGATCTAACGAAAAAGGACATTTCTTATAAATACTCTACATTTTTTTTTCTTTTGACGAAATTCGATTTTATATGATATAATTTCAATTTAAAAAAGGGCTTCTTTCAAAATTTCACGCCCAAAAAAATTGAAAAATAATGGATGGGCCAATTTTTTGGAAAAAAATCCAAAATTGATTTAGAAAAATATCACTTTTTTTTAAAAAAATAACACTTCTAATAAATATTTCCAAAAATACCATCTTCTTCAAAATTTGTATTTTTCAATGGACCGGTCAAGTTATCTTAAATACATTAAGTAACTCATCAATTAGTGAAAAATGATATTTTTCTAAATACTTTTAAAATTGTATTTTTCTAATTAAAATTCAGAATTTTTCAAACAATATCAAAATCCGGTATTTTTCCATTTGTTTTTGAAAAATTACTATAAAAAATTAATTTCCTCTTTTAAAAATTGAAAAATCTCAAAATAGTCTGAAGTTTTTTGAAAAATTATAAATTTATTTCCAACGATGTGACTTTTGAAAATATTTTAAAAATACCACTTTTTACTAATTAATGACATATTTGAGAATTTGTTTACCTCGTGTACCTTTGCAATACATCAATTGGCAGTTTTCGAAATAAATTTAAAATTATTATTGTTCTAAATAACTTTTGAAAAAAAGACAAATGATTTCAGGATTTTTGCAAAAAAAATCAGCCCATTTCTCAATCTTTTGACTTTGGATCAGGATCTTTGTCTGAAGGCTTTTTTTTTTTTTTGTTTTTCTTTTTTGTCCAAATTTATTTGTGGATTTTGTTTTTGCTGGAATTTATTTTTATTGGATTATTTTTTTCGTAGTTTTCTTCTTTTCTTTTTTTTTTTTTCTTTCTTTAGTGTTTAATAATTTTAAATAACTCAACTTCTTTTTCTCTTTATAAACAAATGGCTGAACATTTGGTTCAATTTCAAATGGCCTTTTTTCAAACACTATTAAAAAATAGTCGAGTTTATTAGAAAGAAAAGCTTTACAAAATGTCCAAATTTATAAAAAAAAGGCTTAAATATATCAGTTTATATAAAAAAAAAAAACCTTATATATTGATATACTTAACATAAAATTAATATACTGATATACTGTTATGAAATTGATAAAAAAAATTGATATCTTGATATAAAATCATTATATTGATGCATATTGATATAATAATAAAATTGATAGACTAAAGTTGATCTACTATAAAAATGGTCATTTTGCAAACAATTATAAAAAAAGGACACTTATTAAAAATGTTAAAAAAAAGACCTTGTTTAAAATAATGTAAAAAAATGATAATTTCTTATAAATACTCTAATAATCTATATTTTATTAATTATAAGTTTTTGAGGATGGTATGAATAAAGTACATAAAAAGCTTTGCGAGGGGACACATTTAGTGCTTTATCACCATGTTGTGTTTAAGCATTTATGTCTTAAAATCGTCGTACCATCTTATGGAATTTTTTATTTTTATTTTTCTTCATATCCTTTTTTCCTTTTTTAGTATTTGTGATGGCATAAAAGAAGAGGCAATATTGTGATTTTTCCCATAAGAAAAACTAGAGTCAGACGAGTACGAAACCCTCATCTATTGAAGTGGGCCCATACTTCGCAATTTCCATTATTCTTATAACTTGATTTTTTTGAAAAAATTAGGTGAATACCACTTTTTTTTCTTCATTAATTAAATCTACCACCATGCCACTTTTTTAAATGAATTCTTGATGAATTCTTGACGATCTTGATGGATTCTTGACAGATTCTTGACGTTATTGGTAATCTTGACAGATTCTTGATGGATTCTTGACGGATTCTTGATGAATTCTTCACAGATTCTTGACTAATTCCCTCCCAAAAGTGGTAGAATCTAATAGTGGTGGTAAATTTAGTTAAATATTTGAAAAAAATGGTAGTTGTCTAAATCTTTATTGTCAATCTTTTTGGAAAATTAAAGAAACTAATTTAAGTATGCATAACTAAAGTGAAGAACAAATTCAAAAAATTAATTACCTCGAATTCAAAGTGTTGTCTCAGGGTGGTCCCTACTTTTTAATTTGTGATTTGTGAAACCTGTTCGCGTTGATTTGGCAACGTTATTATGGAGACTAGTGTACTAATGCAGCAATGCTTGCAGCAAAACAAGACAACATTGCAAAAAAGGAGGAGACGATTATTATTTTCGTGTCAAATAGCAATGTTTTATTTAAAAAAATCGGGTTAAGTAGACAACTACCACTTTTTTCAAATGTTTAACTAAATTTACCACCACTATTAGATTCTACCACTTTTGGGAGGAAATTCATCAAGAATGTTTAACACGTGTGTATTATATATATATATATATATGCCACTACATAAAGGTCATAAAGCCTTCTCTTTTTAATTTGAAAATATAGAACATATAACGTTTTTTTTGTTTTTTTAATGGTTAAAGAAAACGTATCCAACAACCAAAATATTAGCGAGGCTTAGGGTGTAAAAAAGCCCGAAAAAAGCCTGATTCGAACTCGGCCTGAACCCGACATGGTCCGAACCCGGCTCGAACCCGATTATCTTTAAGGCTGGGCTTGGGCCTAGTACTTTTCACATGAACCCGGCCTGAAACCCGGCCTGAAGCCCGAGCTTGAAACCCAAACCTAAAACCTGATTTAAAAAGCCCGAAACTCAAAAAATATAATAATTTTTTTTAAAAAAAGCCCGAATTTAATACCCAAAGTTTTAAAAATGCTATATATTCTAAGTGAAAATGTGACTTACTACTTATAAATAGTCGAAAAAATATTTTAATTATTTGATATTAAAATCTTTCAATAATAGTTAATTTTTTTAAATAATGCAAGACTTAATATCCAATTTAGAATACCTCATAGAAGAAGATGATTCTGATTCCAATATTCAATGTGAGGATGAAGTCTTTGAAGTTTAGTTATTTCATTTTGTCATTTGTTTTTCAATAATATTTCATCAGTTTTTCTTGTTTATATTTCGAAGAAATATTCCCCAAGTTGTTGGTTCTTAAATTTATGAGTTGAATAATTTTAAATGATTTTTTCTAAATTAAAGTATAAGTATTGTTTTCTAATTGTGCTAAAAAAAATTCTTTCACGATTTCCTTATTCTAATGTATACATATAAATATGTAAATTAATTTGGGTTCCAAAAGTCCGAAGGTTAAACTCGACCCGAACATAAAGCCCGGAGCCTTTAGGGCTGGGCTTTAGGCATAACTTTTACTAATTTAAACCCGGCCTGAAACTTTCTTAGAGCCCAAAAGCCCAAGCCTGAGCCCGCCCAAACCCGAAAGTTTGGGTTTGGGCTGGGCTTGGGCGGCCCGATTTACACCCCTAGCTAGGCTGCACGGGCACCATTCACTAGTTTTTAGGAAACAAGATTTGGGCCATGGAAGATTTAAATGATAAATTTATGGGAACATTGTCAAAACAAAACAAAAAAATGAAAGAGAGTAAACTGCATTTGTTAATTGTTATACCTGAAAACTTGAGAAAAAGTATGTTTCCTATTGGAAACAAGTTGTACGGAATATGGATGTTTTGTTTCGTTTTTTTGGAAAGGAATATGGATACTATTAAGTGGCCTGTGCTTTTAAGAAATTCATAATTTCAATTTAAAATTTTTAGATAATATTTGTCCCTACTTCCCACCCCTTATTTATAAAAAACAAAAAAGAACTGGAAAAACTTTCAGAAAAATCAGGTAGAGAATTAAATAGAATTAAATGAAGTACTTTTGGATGAAGCCATGAAGGACACTCACAAAAGAATTAACTTATCTTATTCGAAAAATATAAAGAGATGGGATCAAAACGAAAGTACAAATACAATTTACAAGAACCAACCTACTACCCAGCAGATTTTTTTTTTTTTAGAAACAAAAGAAGGGTTCAAATTTTGAGTTTTTTTTTAACCGTATTGAAATAATGAAAGATAGGATTAACGCTTATTTTGAAAAATAAGTTCAAATAATCAATTCTATAACATCATGGAAAATTTTGACAATTAGTATGGGAGATTTGGATGGCAAAATAATAGAAATTATCTTTTGACTATATAAACACGGAATAATGGAAAATGAGTAAAAACTGCTTGATTACTCTCTTTCACATTTTATATCGTTGTTTCTAAATTTTCCTATTAATTCTCCCACAATAACCACTATGAATTTCTCTTACTATCCAGTATTAGAGATCAGAGACTAAATGAGAAAATCAATTATCTATTTTGTTGTGTTGACATACCTATTAGAAGGTGTAATTGGAGACTTGGAGTCAACCTAAATTCTCTTTCTAGTGCTCATCAGATACTTTTTTTTTTTAAATTGAAAGAAATGCTCATATACCTTATTAGCAATTTAGGAACATGAGTTAATCAAACTTAGTCAATAACTAAAATTTCCACATAAATGAGATATTAGTGTTATTATTAAAAACCATGAAGGGTATCGTAATTAATTTAATTAGACGAAAGGAAACAATTGAAGTTGTTTCCTAATTGTGCTAGTAAACACAAATTTATCCTTTCCCTCAATGGTCCATTACAAATTAGTAGTCAACGTGTTCTTAAAAAGAGTCTGAGTTCATCAATTTATTAAATACTGTGCCCTTCCGTTATAAAATCAAATAGTTTTAACAAAGCTGTACATGCAGGTTTATGGAGGAGATCAGATCAAAGCACTGCTAACTCAGAATTTATAAACTGTGACATGTTATTCAATTACCGATATAGATTATGTATGGTGCAATGAGAGAGTTGGTTTGAAACAACTAGAATTTTTTTAACAAATGTAAAAAAGAAAAAATATTTACATGGAAAAAGAAAAACATATATAATATATAGAAAACTATTAACCATGCACAGGATTAATAAAACCTAAGAAACATTAATGAAAGTACATTGACATTGATAGTCATGTACTGTCACTAATAAGAACTGAAAGAAAAACTCATCACTTAAATATACGAGAGGCTGTGGTAGCCTTTTTTCTTCTTTTTGAGGCGAGAGACTGTACTGTAGGAATTGAAGTAGGCCACACAGTATGCACATAAGAGATATAATATCTTCCCAGATGTGGTACTTCACTAACTATTTCGTACTGGTCTCTATTAATGTCGTATCGGCCAATTGTTTGGATGGAAGGCCTCAACAAACACTCTGCTATTGTTTGCCATGCATTTCCCCACTAAAATTGTGCACCAAACGCCAATAGCTTCATGGCCTTGACGCATCATCATTATAATTATCATTATTATTATAGTTATAATTAAACTCCCAAACTTTCAAACCAAAAGTAAAGCCTAATACGTTGACACTATTTTGAGCTTTAAACAAGTGTGCTAGCCGCAATCGATTCTGGACCACGCCGAGGCGTTCTTGTACTAGCTCATTGTAGAGCCAAAAATCTACAATTGAATTTTAGTAAGGTCAATGATCACCACGTGTCTTGCAATCGCCTATACTTGCCGGAATCCACTTAGAATGCCTGGGGTTGAAATTGTAAAAGAGACTTCGACGCTCAAGTCAGTCCAAAAGTGTCCGATCTTAGTATCCAAATCACGGATATTCCGGAATAAATTTAGGATAAATACCTTATTTAGTGGGTTTACAAGATCATTATTATCCCCTCATCGTAGTAGGACCAATTTTAAACGAGTGAAACTAGTGACAAATCCAATCAGCCAAATTTTATCAAGTACTCGGGTCAGCTACATTCAAGCCAGCTGGATTCAAATTCGAGTCAACTTAAAATGGGCTGACTGAAATTAGTCTCACCCCAAGCCCAACAACTTATGTATATAGTCAAAATCTACTCAGCTACAAAACAGACAACTAAAACATCCCACCGGTAACCAAGAAGATTGAGAGGAGCGAAATCTGACACTAACACATGATCATTTGGGGCATCCTAGCTCCGGCAAATTAATGAAACAACATCTTTTCGGATTATTTGCATCCTTAAACGGATCGAAAGCAATCAACCTTGTGATCTTTTGCACCTTTGATTCTAGCAAGTGAAAAATCCCATTGCTTGCAAACACTTCATGAGGTCGGATCAACCCGTGTTGGAACTCGAAAGAAAGGATTGCTTTGCACCACTTTCCAGTCTCAGAACAAAATATTATCGGACTCATGCCACGAAAAGGGACTAGCATGACCTTGAACCTGCTGCTACTACTGCTGATGCCACAATAATAATCACATGATCCGAGTTGTTTGCCACATCTATTCGATCGGCTCAAACACCAAGCCAATCCATGAGGATTTGTGTGTGGGAGGCCTAGGAAGCCCAAGCCACTGTCTAGTTAGCGGATTGCAAATGTAGTACTTATAGATGCCAAATTCTACAATTGAATTTATAGAGGGTCCATGACCACTTGCAATCCTGCATCAGAGAATTTATAGAGGGTCCATGACCACTTGCAATCCTGCATCAGAAAAAATAAGTTAGGTTAATTTTTGGGTTGTGCTCATGAGAGCTGCCTACATACCCCTTTGCAGGGATCAAACCCTAATGTAGTTCTAATTTCCCTGCAAAAGAGCAAAAAGATTAATAGGGGTCATGTGTTGAGAGAATAGAATAGAAAAAAAAGAAGATATCATATATCATAGAAAAAAGATGTAGAATATAATAGAAAAAGATATGTAGAATGAAGAAGAGGACTACGTATTTATAGAAAAATAAGAGGTATTTAATAAATAGGAAACTCTATTAATTAGATAATTAATAATAATTATCTTTTGGGTAACCTAGTCATATTAGGATACTTACCAGATAATGCCTGATTTGAAATATAATTACTTGATATTCAAAAAATAATAATTACCTCTTTCCTGAAAATAGGAGACCCCATAAAAATACAAATACCTTTTATAAGCCACATACAGGCCCTAAAATAGAATTGAGAAATTCTGACCCTAACAGTACTAATCTTCCGTACTATATGAAATCAACAACAAGTCATCGAAAGACGCCTTTATATTTCCAAATTCCCGTGGTGGCGCCGCCTCTCTGTGCATATTAGTAGTCCTTAATAATCTCTATGGAAGCTCTTGACATAACCAACAGGGCCGGGGTTTCATAGATAAGCCCTGACTTCTCTGAAAGCAGTTGAGAATGATAAGATAACGGTGAAAGGTTGTCACACTCAACCTTAAAGGGTAGAATAGCAGTATAAGAATGATCGAAAGATGTTCGTTGATGGTGAATGAAGTTGGAAATAAAGTCATAATTAAAGATAAGAGAAAACCCAGTGTTTACATACGATGCTACATCGGATTGCGGATCGAGAATCGGGGAGTACTCGTCGGACAAGTATTTTCCAAGAGTAGATCGTCAGTAACAATGGATATGAATTTGGAGGCAGTAATATTTTCTGGCTCAACCCCTCCAATCTTAGGCCGCTTGGCCATAATATTGACCAAGGAATAGAATGAAATATTTGATGGAGCGGCTAATACCTGTTTGGAGTATTCAACCTAACTTTTTTCTTATAGATATAGAAAATGAAATATGACTTTCTTAATTTCTCAAGTAATCTTCACCAATTGGAAATGGCGCGAGGAAAACTGTGGCGCCTAGAGTACAACATTACCTGGCCACATATCAAGTTAATAATTGTCCATTTATATTTAGTCTGACTATAAATCTACCTTTAAAAAAATTTGTATTAAATAAGAATATATATAGAAAGAAAATATACATGTTGTTATCTCCCATCAAAATATGTATATGGACATTGACATTTTGCTCATAATATGTATATATATATATATGTACATGTGTGTTTCAGTAAAAAAAATCTCATACTATCTACTACTTCATACCGATGCGTTAGTTTTTTTAATTTTTTTTCCTTAAAAAAAAACTCTGCGTTAGTATTTATCTTTACGTTTAAAAAAGAAAAGGGCCTCTTCCTGACTAATTCTGGGGATACTCATAAGTAATCCAAAAAAAAAAGAGAAAATTAAGTGAATAACCAATTTTTTAAATTGATTTAAATAGATGTCTATGTTTTAAAAGTTATAGCTAAATATCTATTTTTTAAAAAATTTCAATTGTGGAATATGTTGTATTTTCATTTTTGTCATTAAGTGAGTTGAACATTTAGTTATAAACTTTTAAGTTTGGTCATATACTGAGAGGTTAAAAAACGGTCAAATAACTAATTAGCCCAAAAAAAATGGTATTAAAAATTGTTAGATGATTTTCAACTATACTTTATCTCAAACTGAGATCACTCCATCTAAAATTATGTAACAGTGTTTTTTTCCAAAAAAAAAAAAAAAGAGCAGATTGCGGAAGAGCTTTAGTTGTGAAACGGATACGTCTTTACATCAAACTATTTTTCCTCAGATAGAAAAAATATATATTATTCAATAAGAAAAAAAAAAGGAAAAATATATCATTTGACCTTTTCTTTTTAGTATAGAAATTGAAAATAAATAAACAATGTTTTGGGAAAGAGCAATTTGTTTTTTCTAATAATCCTGGAAACTAAAGATAAATAGATAATTAGTCTGTGGAGGATTTGAACGTACGGCAATATTATCCAAATCTATAGCAAATCAGTACGGAAAATTCCAAGTACGGCCGGGTATTACTATTACTAGTTAATATATATATAATAATAATATTTTGGAAAAGAAAAATATTGTCAATTTTCTATTGTCAGATGAATGGTCAAAATTTGAAATTGGTCAATCTATTTTAACAGTTGGAATTGCGCGTTTAATGAATAAGCATCCACCCATCTCCACTCAACTGTGCAATTACATTACCCCTAATGTGACGAATAATAAAATCTTATCTGGTGTAATCCTAGTTTTTTTTTTTTGACAAAATAAGTGGTTATATTATTAATGGAGGACTCTTCTCACCTAGTATCCTATTTTTACAATGCCTCATATGGTATTTAGCTGTGATAAATGTTATTAACGCCCATCTCCGGTCAACACAGATGTGAACAATACCAAGGATTTTACCTAGTATACTATTCTTATAGTGGTATATTGACGTGATATAAATGGTATATGTATACTAATTAGTTTTAATTATTATAATTAAAAATATGACATAGAAGTTTAACAAAATCAGAAAAGATGTTCATTATCAATTAACTAAGAAAAGGGCAGGGTACGTTAAAAAAAAATGATTTCACACACGTGGGACAAAATGACATGTCCTATATAGTGAGTAATTAACTAGGATGGTAATAGAAGCGACACCCAATTTCGTAATAATGAAAAAGAATACACCGTTGACAAAAGACATATGTGAAGACATCTAACCCCTGCAATGTGGAAAAACGATCAGTCATATATGAGCTACGAGAAATAAAATGTTGAGAAAACAACATATCTTTCTTCTTCTTCTTCTTCTTCTTTTTTTTTTTTTATTTAAAAAAAACGATATATCCTTTTAAAACAAGAAATGTTGAAAAAATCAACATGGTAAGAAAAAGAATTTTGAAAAACCAACCTCTTACAAACGACATGTATGAAAAAAGATACAAGGTAAACAAAAGATAATAAAGCATCTTCAATGCTAAACATATAGAGCATATATAGTTTAAAGTGATCAACTTTGGAATAGAAACATATAGAACATGTTTGGTCTAAAGGAATCAACTTTGGAATAAAAAGGTTATTCAAACAATAAGTACATTTTATTATTTGGTTACATTTTTAGCAAAGGAATTACCATTTTAATAGAATCACAATTATGTTAAATAATGGATTGTTATTCTATTATGTACTACTAAGAACTAAGAAATAACTGTTTTAAATTGACTCAAATTTTAAAAAACTTAAGTTTTCTTTTTTTTTTTTTTGTCAACAACAAGCTTCTATTCATTCCATTCTAATATTGTTTCTAGTTTGAACTAAATAATCCATTGTTTATTCCTTTTCAAATTTTATTCCATTATAATTGTCATTGTAATTCCTATTTTTAACCCCAAAATAATAACCAAGTCTCATTTGGCCCATGGCTTTTAAAGTATACTGAATTTGACACTTTAATTATGCTTTTTGTTTTATTTTTGAACAATCCTTTTATAAACCAAGTATCAAAATTGAGACCCAAAAAAAAGTGTGAACTAGGTAGTAGGATGAGACTTAAAAAATTAGTGTAAAAATCTGAGACAATTACATATGTTTTTTTTCGAGTGCTAAAAACATTATTAATTGAATATTGGGTTTCTAACACTTATACCTACAAAAACGGAAACAAATTACAAATATATAGAAGTCAGACTTTTTTCTAATTTTCGTACAGTTTTTATTAGGAAAATATCACTTTTTAAAAAATATTTAGAAAAATACCAGTTTTAAAATAGTTACTGGTTACCAGTTATATACCAGTTATAAATATCTTTGATTACTAGTTACCAGTTTCTGGAAACTGGTTACCAGAAATTAGTTACTATTTTAAAAAATGGTATTTTTCTAAATATTTTTTAAAAACGGTATTTTTCTAATAAAAACCGTACCGCATCTTAGAAAATACAAAACCATCGTATTTTTTAATTTTTTTTTTTCAAAAATACAGTATATTGTGTAATTTCCCCTTGAATATTAAGGGAGCATTTGCTGTGGGCTGGACTAAAGGGGGATTGGATTGTTTTGTCTAATCCTATGTTTGGAGCATGAAGAAGGGTTTCTAACATTTGTACCTGCAAAAACCGAAAAAAATTACAAATATACGGAAGTCAGACTTTTTTCTAATTTTCGTACGGTTTTTATTAGGAAAATATCACTTTTTAAAAATATTTAGAAAAATACCATTTTTAAAATAGTTACTGGTTACTGGTTTCTAGAAACTAGTTACCGGTTACTGGTTACCAGTTATATATCAGTGATAAATATCTTTGGTTACTAGTTACCAGTTTCTGGAAATTGGTTACCAGAAACTAGTTACTATTTTAAAAAATGGTATTTTTCTAAATATTTTTTAAAAAACGGTATGTTTCTAATAAAAACCGTACCGCTATCTTAGAAAACAGAAAACCACCGTATTTTTCAAATTTTTTTCAAAAACACCGTATATTGTGTAATTTCCCCATGAAGAATAGGAGGACATCTTAGTGTAATTAGTATACCTAAAGGGGATTCTTATAACTCATTTGTAAGATGGGTTAAAATAATCCAGTCATTTCCATTTTTATTTCACAATAAATGAGGGCGCATTTTTACTTTTTGCATTTCTCTTTCAATTTTTTTAAATATAGGTCCCACATCTTTTTAATATTATTTTTTATTATACATTTTTCAAATAATGTGAATCCCAGTAATATTTACTCATTTTTTATTTAGTTCATATTTTAGTCATATGTTACACCAAATAAATCTGTCTTAATACTAATATAATCCAATGTAATTCAATCTAATCTTAAGCAATAGTACTAAGATAAACTTCTTCATTCTTAAAACAAAATGTCGTAAAGAATATCTAAATACATCTCCAATTGTTGGGGTTAAATTTCGATCCTCTCAATTTTAGCCTCCACGTGTCTTTCTTAGTCGGAAAAATAATGGTC
>JXTC01000045.1:789817-810343 GCA_002914845.1 Trema orientale
CCGGCGGTCCAGAAAACTTCAGTAGATCTCCTTGGTTGCGGTGGCTCCGGTGATCATTGGCCCTAATCAAGTAATTGTAGAATTCGACATCTACAATTTGGCGCCCACCGTGGGGCCTTTGATCATCAATTTCCAGAAAGCATCCAACAACTAGGAAGACTAAGAAGCGCCATGGCAGATCAGAATGACAGCGCGAGAAACGTCAGCAGTGGTGGGGACTTGACCTTGGAACAACAGATTGCTCGTATGACGGAAAGAATGGAGACTAACGAACGTCGGATGGCTGAGATGTCAACCGAGAATCAGTCGATTCGCGCTAAAAACCAATCACTCCGTAGCCAACTTGATGGGTTGTCATCTGTCAATCATCAGTTTGGACGAACCAGTGGTGTCAACGCCAATATTGGCCGCGGGCACACCAACCGTTCCCTTATTCCAAATTATGGAAGGGTGCCTCCAATGGGACAATTCAGTCCGATCTCGAGGATGCAACCTTTCACACTTGGCAACACTAGTAGGGATCCATCCCTTCTCGTAACTCCCACAAATTCTCATCCAGCAAACAATAATAGTCAGGAAAACCAACCACGAGAAGGAGTAAATCCCACTCACCCAATAGATCATAGCCCCATTCCCACAACTAGTCACCAAACCCTTCCACAAGGAACCTCCTATGAAGCAAACTTAATGATGAATGCACTGTTCGATAGAATGGCTAGTTTGGAGTCTCACGTGACAAAGAAAGTGGGATCCCAGTCAGACTACGAGCTGCTAGTAGATTCCGTTGGGAGGACTCCTCTAGCTGACCACATAATGGGAGTAGAGATTCCAACTAAATTCACAGCCCCAAAATTTAGAGAATATAATGGAGTAACTGACCCCTACCAGCACATATGCTACTTTGACCAGATCATGTCAACCGCGCGTGTTCCAGTAGGAGATTTAGAGGCCATTAAGTGCAAGACCTTTTCTTCCAGTCTGGTTGGGTCTGCATTTTCGTGGTGGTGCAAATTAGAACCAAGGTCCATTGAGTCATACTCGGATCTGACTAAAAAGTTCTTGAGCAACTTCTCATATTGCATGGATCTAGTTAAGAAGACAAAAGACCTCTTTAGAATCACCAAGAAAAGGAACGAAACATTGAAGGCATATGTGCAGCGTTTCAATAATGAAAGAATTCAAATCCCAAAGTGTGACGAATCCACGGCAATTGAGGCGTTCAGGAAAGGATTGGACCCTGACTCAAGATTGTATTATGAGCTGACCACGAAGGAGCCTTTAACAATGGAAGATGCCCTACAACGTGCTAGAGGAGAAATTACCTTTGAGGAGGAAGGAAGCCAATCAAAGACCTTTGAGTCAACCGACTTTAGGTTGAACGAACATAGGAATGACAATAGAGGAGAAAAGCGAGGGAGAGATCAATGGGTTGTACCAAGGTATGATAATAATCGAAGGAGGAGAGAAGACAAAAGGCCAAGGAGCCCACCCCTACATGTTGGAGTTACACCTGCATATCCACTCAATATTTCAGCCATTGAGTTGGTAGTGTCACACCTTCGTGGGAGGAATAACATGAATTGGCCAGGAAAGATGAAAGGAGGAGCTGAAGATAGAAACATGAATAAATACTGCGAATTCCATCAAGACCATGGGCATAATACTTATGATTGTCGACAACTTCGCTTCGAAATCATTGAATTGTTGAAGAAGGGGCATTTGAGAGAATTTCTAACCGAAAGAGGAAAAAAGTTGCTGGAAGAACAGGAAGGGCAGCTTGAACAGATTCCTCTGCCACCAGAAACACGTCGAGTAGTCAACGTGATTTGTGGTGGGTCAGTTTATAGCGGATCAACAAACTCATCAATAAAGGAGCATACTAGAAGGGCAAAGGAAATTTTTCCAATAATAGATGCCACTGATTCCTTGCTTGACCAAGTCATCATTTTTCATAATAGAGAAGTGTCCACATTATGTAGGCCGCACGATGATGCCCTTGTTATTTCACTCAACATAGCCAACTGCTTGATTAAAAGAATATTAGTAGATAACGGGAGTTCAGCCAATGTAATATTCCTTTCAGCGTTAAAGGAGATGGGTATCGATGAAGACAAGATAGAGAGGGAACACACAGTTTTGGTAGGATTCAATGGTCAGCAAGCCGAAACGATTGGCCATATTACTCTTCCCATTTATGCGGAGGGAGAGAACAGAATGACGAAATTCTTAGTAATGGATTGCTCTTCAGCATATAACATAATTCTCGGACGACCGTGGATTCACTCAATGCAAGCAGTTCCTTCTACTTACCATCAGGTGATCAGGTTTCCAACAAAGAGGGGAGTCAAGGAGATAAGAGGAGATCAAGCATCGGCACGAGGGTGTTATCAAACAGCAATGAAAGGGAAGAAATTGGCCTTATAGCAATTACAGATAAAGGGGGAAGCTTCAGAGGAGCATCATAAAGAGGAACCAACCATGGAAGAGCTAGACGAAATTCCAATAGATCCAGATAACCTTGATCGAACTATTTTGATTAGATCATTACTTCCCCCTGAAATTCGAGAGGCCTTAGTTGAGTTTCTGAAGAGGAACAAAGATTGGTTTGCATGGTCTCATTCAGATATGCCCGGTATAGATCCAAACATAATCACACACCATCTGAATGTAGATCAAGAACATAAACCGGTGAAGCAGAAAAGACGGAAGTTTGGAATCGAGCGAAACAAAATTATAAATGAGGAAGTTAGGAGGTTATTGGAAGCTGGATTCATCCGCGAAGTACTTTATCCAAATTGGTTAGCCAATGTTGTCATTGTTAGAAAGAAGAACGGGAAATGGCGAGTTTGTATAGATTTCACCGACATCAATAAGGCATGTCCCAAAGATAGTTTCCCTCTTCCACATATAGATAGATTAGTAGATGCTACCACTGGACACCAATTGATGAGTTTCATGGACGCTTTTTCTAGGTACAATCAAATTCTCATGCATCCGGAAGATCAGGAGAAGACTGCATTCATCACTGAAAAGGGACTCTATTGCTACAAGGTGATGCCTTTTGGATTAAAAAATGCGGGAGCAACATACCAGAGGCTAGTTAATAAGATGTTCGCATCTCTAATTGGGCAGACAATGGAAGTATATATAGATGATATGTTGGTTAAGTCACTAAAGGCAGAAGATCATATTCGAGATTTGAAAGAGTGTTTTGTAATCCTTAGGCAATATAACATGAAGTTGAATCCAACAAAGTGTTCATTTGGAGTTTCCTCCGGGAAATTTCTTGGATATCTGGTCACGCAGAGAGGAATAGAAGCTAATCCAGATCAGATTCAAGCATTCCTTAACATGTCATCTCCACGAAATAAAAAAGAAGTCCAGAAAATGGTAGGCCGTGTAGCTGCACTCAATAGGTTCATATCTAGGTCCTCAGACAAGTGTCTTCCATTTTTTAATCTCCTCAAAGGAAATAAGAAGTTTGTGTGGAATGAGGAGTGTGAGGATTCTTTCCAGAAGTTAAAATCGTACCTGTCAACCCCACCATTATTGTCAAAGCCTCTTGATGGAGAACCACTCCTTTTATATTTGGCTGTGTCAGATACAGCTATCAGTGCAGTCCTTATCAGGGAGGAAGGAAAGTTGCAGCGACCTATCTATTATGTGAGTCGTACTCTTCAAGACGCAGAGAGTCGACACCCGATGATCGAGAAGCTTGCTCTTGCCTTAATAACAGCAGCACGCAAGTTAAGGCCTTACTTCCAGTGTCACCCAATTATCGTAGTCACAGCTTTTCCCCTTCGTGCAGTTCTTCATAAACCAGAGGTGAGTGGAAGGTTGACCAAGTGGGCTGTGGAGTTGGGTGAATTCGATATCACCTTCCAGAATAGAACCGCATTGAAGTCACAAGTGCTAGCAGATTTCGTGGCAGAACTCACTAATAGGAATGATTCAGACCCTGAAGTTGTACAAGAAGAAGGAGATTGGATACTGAAAGTAGATAGATCATCAAATATGAAGGGTAGTGGAGTTGGAGTCATCCTAAAATCGCCAGCTGGAGAGACAATTGAGCAAGCATTCCGGTTGAAATTTAAAGCGTCGAATAACGAAGCAGAATATGAGGCCATCATAGCGGGACTAAGACTAGCTAAAGCAATCGGAGCAAGGAGGCTAAAGGTTACTAGTGACTCTCAACTTGTAGTCAACCAAATCAAGGGTGATTATGAAGCAAGAGATAGGAAGATGAATGCATACTTGTCTAAAGTGAATTCGTTGATATCGAAGTTTGAAAACTGCGAGGTCACTCAAGTTCTTCGGGGAGAAAATTCTCATGCAGATGCTTTAGCAAACCTTGGGTCGGCCACAGATTTCCAGAGCAGTCGAACTATTCCTGTTGAATACCTTGAGATGCCCAGTATAGAAGAAGAAGTTGTTGAAACAGAAGTTGAAATTTCTACAGTATCCGTTGGAGACAACTGGATGACTCAGATAATACAATACTTAAGAGATGGGGTAGTACCAGAAGACCGAAAACTTGCTCGGAAGATAAAAGCCCAGTCAGCGAGGTATACTATGATCAATGGAAAGTTGTATAGGAAATCTTTTTCTGGTCCATATATGAGATGTGCTACTCTTGAAGAAGGTCGTTACGTGCTGGGTGAGATACATGAAGGCCAGTGCAGTAATCATTCAAGCGGACGTTCGATGTCTCAAAAAGCATTGCGACAAGGCTATTATTGGCCTACCATGAGACAAGATGCTGACGAGTATGCTAAAAGATGTGATAAGTGTCAGAGGTTTGCGCCCTATATCCATTAACCAGCTGAGAACTTATCATCTGTGTCACATCCATGGCCTTTTATGGTCTGGGGAATGGACATAGTAGGACCCTTACCACCAGCTCCTGCCCAGAAAAAGTATATGCTTGCAGTTACAGATTACTTCTCCAAATGGGTGGAGGCCGAAGCTTATTCTCAAGTCAAAGAGAGTGACGTAGAAAATTTTATCTGGAAGCATGTTATTTGCCGATTCGGAGTACCCAAGGAGATTATGACAGATAACGGACCTCAATTTTCAGCTGGTAAATTTCAGTCATTCTGCAAGCGCTGGAAGATTTACTTGAATTTTTCTACCCCAAGATATCCACAAGGAAATGGTCAGGCTGAGGCAACCAATAAAACAATAATGAATACACTAAAGAAGAGATTGGAGAAATTAAAAGGGCGATGGGTTGAGGAGCTGAATGGAGTACTATGGGCATACCGAACCACTCCAAGAACAGCAACTAATGAGAGCCCATTTTCTTTAGTATATGGTGCAGAAGCTGTTATTCCAGCTGAAGTACAGCTTCCTACCATCCGAACAGAGTTGCTAAAAGGGAATGAAAATGATGAGTTGATGATAGATAGTCTTGACTTCCTAGAAGAAAAGAGAGAGCAGGCAGCAGTCAAACTTGCGACATACCAGCAAGCCGCAGCGAAGTATTATAACTCCAAAGTGAAGAGTAGATACTTTAAAGAAGGGGAATTAGTGCTACGGAAAGTTTTTCAGAACACACAAGAGTGGAGAGCTGGAAAGCTTGGCCCAAATTGGGAGGGACCATATAGAGTCAAGAAAGTGGTGGCATCAGGAGTATATCGGCTAGAGACAATGGAAGGGAAGGAGGTGACTCGAAGTTGGAATGTCATCCATTTACGAAAATATTACATTTAGTAGAAGCATCCAATAGGAACAAGTTTTCTTTGGTTTTTAAGGAATTTATTTTCCTTCTGTTTTCGTATTTTTTCTTTTCTTAGGACATCTATATTCAGTTTATGTCATCTTTATCTTTTTAGTGGATGCTAAGTTTTAGATTCAGTCGTTAGGGATGTAATGAACTACATAAGGCTTGATCCCTCCCAGGGGGTATGTAGGCAACTCATGTACTTTAAATGAGTCCAGCCCCAATTTAAAAGAAAAATTCATTTTGTCATGAACTAATGACCTTTCTTTTCAAGTGTGATTACAGGAAGGTGAACATGGTTGAACAGGTAAAGAAATTTGGAATCATTTTCGCAACCAGGTATCTACTCAAACTTACTAATGATAGATAGAAAAGGTCAAAAAAAAGAGAATGTTTGATTGAATATGATGTGACTCAACCAAAATTTTATGTGCTTGTTTGAGCCGATTCTTATTAAACCCCTTTTACCAAGCCTGGTAAGGTGTAGTCTTCTTTGTGGGTGGATTAGTTTATTCTGATGAAGAATTTTGGACACTTGGTCCATTCACGAGCCGATCCTCTCGGACATACGTGTCCTGAGAGCCATACGCCCCCTTACTATATTTGTGACAGGGTGCAGATTCCTTGCTAATGAGTTAGCTAATTCCGATGAAGAATACTGGATGCTTGACTCATCTAGTGAGCCGATCCTTTCGGGCATACGTGCCCTAGATAGCTATGCCCCCAACTAACCAAGAGTTAGAAGGGTGTGGGAGTCTTTGTGGATGGACTGGCTACTATCCGACGAAGAATTCCGGACGCCATGTACTCCGTCGAGCCTATCCTTTCAGACATACGCGTCTTGAGAGCCATACGCTCCTAGTCAAACACGATTTGGCTAGGTGTAGAATCCTCCTGAACGTTCCACACTTGGTATAATGTGGTCCTATTCTGGCGAGCCAATTTCTGCTTAATGATTGCTTCTACTTATTTGACTACTTGACTACATTACTCATGCTTAGTTAAATGTGTGTTCTTCCTTTTGTCAAGTTTCTTATATGTAGTTAGAAGAAGTTGTTATGTTTAACTTTAGTTGCACAATTTGTTGTGAATTTGATCCATTTAGAGTAAAATGCTATGATAGTTTAAGTGAAACTGATATTTTATTTCCGAGTAAGCATATAATATATAGGTTACAAAAGTCCTTTAGTCCAACCCAATTGTAATCAGCTTGGACTAGGGGGGAGAAGAGGATACCATGATCCTAACAACAAAAAGTACTTCTGCATCTAGTTTTTAACTTAATTGTTCATTCAAAAAGGAAAAATAACAAAGGACAACATAATTATGTTGGACATATTTGGAAGATACTCTAAACAACGTGAGTAGTGTCAGCAGGACCGTCAGTGGTTGGCTCGATTTCAGTCGGAGAACTTTTGGTTGGCTCAAGTTCAGTTGGAGCCTTCTTGGTTATATCTGCCCTTTCCATTTCTTCGTACTCTTGAATCACCTTGTCAACATCCCACTCAGAATCCTTGCCCTCTTTGTAAGCTTTGTACAAAAGGTAGCAAGATTTCAACATGCCTTCATCATATGCATCTTCAGCTTCTTCTTTAAGATTGTCAGCGACTTCATCCAGCCTCTTTTTGTCTTCCTCGAGTGTTTAAATGATGGCATCCCTTTTGGACATATTCTTTTCTAGCTGGAGAATTTTTGCATTAGCCAGCTTGGCTTCATCTTCAAGACTTGTAATTTTTCGAGACAGCTCTTCATTGGACGACTTGAGCTTTTGAGTCAAGGTTTTTCTGGACTCAAGTTTTTTAGCCGCTTCTTTTAGCATCAATTCAAAGAAGCTAATCCTCTGGTTAATCTGCACAAATTAGAGCGAGGAAGAATACAAATAGGTAGAATAAAAAATAATGTATGAAGCATGAAGGTAATTGGGGGGCATACCTTGAGAGATTCTCTCTTTGATTCAGCAATTAAAGAGGGCAGTCCTTTTTCTTGCATAATTTTCTTGTCTTTGGGAAGCATAAGCCCATAACTAACATGGTCAACAATAGAGTCATCTGATACAAGAGAAGAGTCTGCTGGAATCTCAAAGGTGATATTGTCAAAAGTTTTCTGCCTCTTAGAATGCTCTAGCTCTATTTCAGTCAGCCGTTGAAAGGAAGACTCAGCATTGGATGTCAACGTATCCTCGTTGGATGGAGTTGGTATTGTTTCAGTATCTTTACTAGAACGTTTCTTTCCCGCTCGCCTAGCTAAACGACGTGCCTTGGCCTCTTCTGGGTCGGCAGAGAGCTTAAAAGGAACACGCTTCATAATGTTATCTTCTGCAAGTTTTTGCTCAGACTCAGTGAGAGGAGTTAGCATTAATGGGGGACCATTGATTTTGTGGAGTGCACATCGGATAACATGTGACCATGTAAAGTAAGAGGGAAGTTCAAAAGGAATACCTTTAGGGATATTTGGAACCCAACTCCAGATGCTAGATTTTGATAGCTTTTCTTCAGATAACAGGTCCTTTATGCTTCTAATAGAGGCGGATTTAATAGCATCAATTCGATCAAGCACAATCGGGTTCGCTGAGGGAATATTATTCGAGTAAGGACCTGTACCAAAAGAATAGTATTAAGAATTAGCCAGTCATTCTATCAAGTAAACAAAACTCGGAAAAAAGAATTTACCGAGGCAACCCCATGAGGTGCGGACTCGACTTTGTAATGTTTCATTCGGATCAAATTCATACTCTTCCGATACGAAGAAGTATCGATCTTTCCAACCTTTGTCGCATAGTGAGTAATCTTCAACGAGTTGTTGATCCTTTCGGAAAGCAAATGTGTATCTACCTCGGTCATCATGGTTCTCTTTTATCCAATAGCAACTAAGGAACTCATCTAGATGGAAAGGGACTGCCTCTATTTCGGATAGCACCACTAAAGACATGAGTTGTGCTGGAGCTAAGTTGAAATGGAGTAATACCTCTCGGGCTAACCTAGGTAGGGGGAACCGGAATCCATTTTTCAGGGTGACCTCATAAAAGCATGTCCATCCTCTAATGTTAGAATCCGCTCTCTCGTCGGAGTTTGGTAGGCGAATTTTCACTTGACTAGGAATGTCATATAGGCGCCTAAACTTTTCTAAGTCTCGAGCTGATAACTTAGAGGGAGGATTTTTGTTTGGGTTCAACCTAGATGTGTCGTCCAGACTTGAAGGTTCAGCTGGAGTGTTTCTAGGATTAGATAGAGACTCATCATGAATATGAGCCTTACGGATTCTTTTTTCATTTAGTATTAAAAATTCCGAGTCCCCAGAGTCGGACTCGTTAGGGTTAGATGAAATATAGTCTACCTCTACAGGACTATCTAACGCCATGAAAGTGGGGATTTGAAAAAAGAGAAGATCAAGTACTCTCTATGGTAGAAAACAATGAGCGAATTTGAAGATGTAAGAAAGAAGATTCAACAAAAATTCAGATGAAGAACAAGCTCTGCTTAATGAAGAAATATGAAACTAGAATGCAAAAGAATGATCAAAGTATGGAAACATGAAGAGTAAAACATAAGGAAATCATTATGAGCATTCAGAACTTGCCTGGATGTCGACTTGAACTCCCAAGATGCTAATAAAAGTAAAAGAACGCTGGGGAAAGATGGGGATCTTTTGTAGAGAGGTAGAGGATGGAGAAGATGAGAATGAAGAGGAGTGCAAGAATGGTCTTCTATTTAAAGAGGGAGAGAGGCCATTTGAATTTCGAAATTGAGAGGGAAATGGGGGAGCAGATTTCGTAATTAGTGGGATAAGAGTATTAATGGTTGGATACATAAGAATTTGACTCGGATTGTAGGGTAGATTCATGCTTGACTTAAAATGGTAGTTGGCAAACAGTAATTAAGGTGGGTTTGGTGAGTAATTAAGGAGGATTTGGTGGTTGATTAGTAAGTAATTAATTATGATTAATGTATGAACTCAAAGGTCAAATTCTATTTTTGGGAGGTAAAATCTGAAATTGATGGGAGATATTTTATAGATTTGAAATTTGAAATTTTAAAAAAGGGAAAAGGGGGGAATTACGTTTTTCAAGATTCATGTGATTATGGAGTCTTGTTGGGAGTGGTAAATTTTGAATGACAAGTGGCCAAGGAATGCAATGGGTAATCTACCTTCTACAGGAAGAGGAAAGGCGGACTGAAATTTGAAGCGGAAGGAAATGTTACTCCTCAAGTTCGAGTAAACTCGACTGAGGAGTGGGGGGCTGATTGTTGGGGTTAAATTTCGATCCTCTCAATTTTAGCCTCCACGTGTCTTTCTTAGTCGGAAAAATAATGGTCGAGTGTTTGAAAGTGATGGTAGATTCGGGTCAGCTTAGTTATGGATGACTGGATTTCACTCATCCTATTTAAGGATGATTGGCTACAAAAAGTACATAAAGGGAATATATGATAGCTCAATTTATGGAGGGAAGATTTCAATCAACCCGAATTTGGAGGAGTCCAATTTGTGGAAGTTTCTGAAGGGTTTTAGTCGTATAAGTAAGGGTTGACTCGATTCAGCCATATAGAAAATGCCTAGCTGGAGGGGTTGGATAAGGTAATTTTTATTTGAAATCTTAGTCAAGATGATTCAATCTCAATCTTCCTGATATCTTCCGGGTAAATAGATATTTCAGTCTAATTATCTTACTAGAATCTTTAATTGAATGGCAAGATTGGGTAAGTATCCCAATCTTATCTTGTTACTTGTTTTTAAATATTTTCTAATAATTATAAGAGTTTTACCATACTAAGATATCTATTTCGAAGCCTATAAATATGTAACGATTCCTTCAATTTTATTCATCATATACTTTTCTGACTTGAGCGTCGGAGTCTCTTTTTTGCAGGTACCCCCGGCGGTCCAGAAAACTTCAGTAGATCTCCTTGGTTGCGGTGGCTCCGGTGATCATTGGCCCTAATCAAGTAATTATAAAATTCGACATCTACACCAATGACACAACAATATATCTTGTAAACAGAATTTTGTACATATAACATCATATGGAAACGCTATGTCATCTTATAAGGTACAAAAGTAAAAAAATCCATTGTATCATGCATTTTTTACAACTTCAAAGATGATACGAAACTTCAAAGACGATAATTCGTATCAAGGCAAAGTTAAAAAAAAATTAAAAAACTGTGATAAAAATGACAAACATGTCTTGAATACATAAACAATAGAAATAATATTGTGGGGTACCATATAATTGCCAACCTCTAATAATATAATGTTTTTTTTAAAAAAAAAAAAATTTGAGGAAGTGGGATTTTGTACTGGGACCTCCACGTTAGGAATAAATTACCATTAGAATAAGTCTACGTTACAACAATCGATGTTAATAACTCATAGTTTAACTAAGAAAGAAAAATAATAAATAGGAATCGACGTGATTGGATAACTTTATTAAATATTAAAAATATTCAATAAATATCCATAAATAATAAATATTTTTGGGACTTATAGAAATATGACCAAATTTTAGGCTCAATTTAAGTAAATATCCCTTTGTCAAATGTTATAGCAAAATGTCCGGTATATATGTTTATATACCAAGTGTAAAATTTTATATACTAAGTATAAAAAATTATATACCCAGTGCATTTCAGTACAGTAGCTGAAATTACCAAGTGTAAAATTATATATACCTGGACATTTAGCTATAAAATTTAAAAAGTGGACATCTACTTAATCAAATTTAAAATATTGGTAATCCACCTAAATTTCTCAATATTTTAGGCATAATCCTAACAATATGATCTATTAAACCACACTCCAAACATGGCTTGGTCAATATGAGAAAGAAATCCAGCCTGTTCCTCAACCCCTAAATCTGGTAACCTCTAAATTCTATAGTTTTTTTTCGTACGACTGCTACTACATGTCTTTCAACCAATCTAAACTAAAACCATTTCAAATGGAGGATGCACTGGTGAAACTTCAGTAAATCACCTACCAGATTAATGATTCTCTGCGGCAACTTGCTGAAGGACAGATGGTGACTCCACCGCAGCACGAACGTCCCAGAGATCGTCCTGCTCGACGACCTGAGAGAGGAATCCAGATCCAAGAGAGAGGAGATCGCAGCCAGCCCAGAATCCAACAGAAGCGGCATGCAGATCGCACTTCCAAAGGAAAAGACAAGGTCACGGACTTGCCACAAGAATCTGGTACCAGGAGTTCGAGCACAGATCGTGATCGTGGACAACTCTCTCAGAGAGCTACCCTCAACTGTGATCATCCGAGTAACGAGCAAAATCGTCAATCGAGGAGCGTCTTCGAAAGGAGTAGCAGGGAGCCACGACAGAATTCTGCAGACCTAAGACAACACCTGGAACAACGACGTCAAAGAAACAGTCATGAGCGATCCATATCACATCATAATAACCGAAGTCATTCTCGTCGAATTATTTCAGTAGAGTCTTCTCAAAGGTCGTAGTAGCAGACCCTGCTTGACCAGTCTGCCCTACGTTGTGATAACGACCAAAGGCCACCCTTGCCGCCAGTAAAAGAAAATGCTCTTCCTCCGAACATTGATGTTCATAACTTGAGAATTGCATTAGACGCACTTGCTGGCTGGGATGATAAGCTTGGGATAGATATCGTCATTCAACGAGGAGGTTCAAGCTGCTGCATTACCTGATGGATTCAAACTTCTTACCATAAACACCTTTGATGGGAAAACCGATCCACAAGACCATATGGACCACTTCAGCGACCTGATGGAGCTCCATCGAGTCGATTACCTCGCACGTTGCAGGTGCTTTGCTGTAACTCTCATAGGTGCAGCAAAGAAGTGGTTCCGAGGACTTAAGCCTAGTTCTATCTCGTCCTGGCAGCAAATTTAGACTACGTTCTTGAGACAATTCCAGGCTGTAAAGAACTTTACTGTTCCACTTATCAGTCTATTTGCTATTCGACAAGATCCAGAGGAGACCCAACGATCTTACCTCAACCATTTTACCTCAAAGTTAGCAAATGTCAATAACCCGCCTGAATGAGGAGTCTTAACTCTAATGATGGCCGGAGTGCGGCCAGAGACTAAACTCTGGGAGGAGTTGTTAGAGTGAGAATGCAAGACTCTTGAAGACTTCTATCGGAGAGTTGGTCGACATCTTAGGGTTGAATCTTCACGCGAAAATCTTCATAAGACAAAGAAGGGAGGAGAAAAAAACACGACCAAAGATGCGACCACAAATACCAACAATAACAATAACAAGTCGAAAAAGAGGAAAAGTGAGCAACCGACTGAAAAGTAGCCCGAACAGAAGAAGCAGGAGGTTCCAAGAGCTCCCCTAAGATTCAACAACTACACCGAGCTAAGTGCACCCATAGATCATATTTATGCGGTCACGAATCAGCAGGAGTGATATCGATAACCAGAGCCGATAAAACGGGATAGAGTGAGATGTGATCCCAACAAATTCTGTCAGTATCACAATGACATTGGACATGATACCAATAACTGCTATGCCTTGAAAGATGAGATCAAAAGATTAATTAGAAAAGGGTGACTGCAGCAGTACACCCGACAGAACAATGAAAGGCGAGAAGAAAACCAACAGCGACCTCCAGAAATCCAATGCGAAGTGCGAACTATTTTCGGAGGACCGCATATTGGTAGAGATTCGAAGAGGGCACAAGGTAGATATGCACGAAAAGCTCGACAGCAGCCATTGACTAATGTCATACACCTTGAGCAGTGACCACAAAAACTTCAACGGGTACCGGACATGGACATCACCTTCACAGAGCAGGATGCGAGAGAGGTCCATTACCCACATAATGATGCACTGGTCATAAAGATCAACTGTGGAAGTACGCAATTATGGCGAGTATTAGTCGATAATGGAAGTGTTGTCGACATCCTGTACATAACGCCTTCAAGAAGATGGGGTAGAGTCCTGTACTATGACGCCTTTAAAAAGATGGGGTTGAGTGATAGTGACTTAAAACCCGCTGTCACTCTACTCTACGGATTTACTGGTGACAGCATAATGCCGATGGGCATGATTGAACTTATGGTGAATGTTGGAACTTATCCCATAGTTTCAATAGTAATGACCCAATTTTTAGTTGTAGATTGCCCCTCCGCATTCAATGTCGTGCTAAGAAGACCAACACTCAGGGAACTTTGAGCTGTCACTTCAATTTATCATCTCGCCATGAAGTTCTCAACCTAACACGGCGTAGGCGAAGTGCGAGGCAACCAGTATGACACACGAACTTGTTATAACAACTCTTTGAAGCTCGCAACAAAAGACTTAACACCTCACACAATGATGGTCTAACTACAGGAAGAAGCGTCAGTGGAAGCGTCAATCGAAGACCTCGATCCTCGAGAGATTGATGGAGAGGTCAAAGCTGAACCCATAGAAGGCTTGGAGAATTTGTCAATCGAAGAGTCCTTGAAGGTGTTAAAAATCAGAGCAAAGCTTCAGGAACCTATGCGAGCTACATTGATTGCTTTTCTGAAGTTAAACTTGGATGTCTTCGCATGGCAGCATTTGGATATGGTGGGGATCGATCCGAATGTTATGTGCCATCACCTCAATATAAATACAATGAAGAAGCTTATACGACAGAAAAGAAGGGCAATGGATCTAGAATGCTATGTCGCATTAAAAGAAGAGGTAGAGAAGCTGCTCGAGATCGATTTCATCAGGGAGTCTTTTTACCCGAATTGGCTAGCAAACCTAGTTTTGGTGAAAAAACCTAATGGAAAGTGGAGAACTTACATTAATTTCACCGATCTCAACAAAGCGTGCCCGAAGGATAGTTTTCCACTTCTAAGAATCGACCAGCTTGTAGATGCGACGTCAGGGCATGAATTGTTAAGTTTTATGGACGCATATTCTGGATATAATCAAATCTCCATGTACGACCTGGATGAGGAGCATACTTCATTCATCACTGATCGAGGATTATACTGTTACAAGAAGATGCCCTTTGGACTCATCAACGCAGGAGCGACTTATCAGCGTCTTGTCAATATGATGTTTGCAAAATAAATTGGCAAGACAATGGAAGTATATGTTGATGACATGTTGGTGAAGTCGAAGAAAGCTGAAGATCACGTCAAACACCTTGATGAGATGTTCAAGATTTTTCGAAAGTATCAAATGAAGTTGAAGCCCCAGAAGTGTGCATTTGGGGTAGGATCTGGGAAGTTCTTGGGTTTCATGGTCAATCAGCGGGGCATTGAAGCTAACCCTCAGAAGATACAAGCATTGATTGATATGCAGTCGCCTCGCAAACCTAAGGATGTGCAGAGCCTGGCGGGAAGAGTGGCCGCACTTAGCCGATTCGTATCAAGATCAACTAACAAATGCCAACCATTCTTAAGGTGTTGAAGGGTTCTAAGAAGTTTGAGTGGATAGAGAAGTGCGAGCAGACGTTCCAAGAATTGAAGAAACACTTGGGTTCTCCTTCACTCTTGTCGAAGCCAAATCCGGGGGAAAAGTTATACTTGTACCTCGTCGTTTCCAGATATGCGACAAGTGCTGCGTTAATTCGGGAAGAAGAAAATATACAGCGACCTGTATATTACATAAGTAAAAGATTACTTGATGCTGAAACAAGATATCCAGAGATGGAGAAGTTGGCATTAGCACTTGTCATCGCTTCCAGGAAGCTTCGACCTTATTTTCATGCGCACTCCATCGAAGTTTTCACAAATTTTCCATTAAAACAGGTTTTATAAAAACCTGAGGCTTCAGGATGACTACTCAAGTGGGCGGTTGAGCTGAGTCAATTCGACATCAATTTTTGACCTCGCACTGCGATTAAAGGTCAAGCTCTTACAGATTTTATTGCAGAGTTTACTTATAATGTCAATCTTCCCACAGAAGTAATCGAAAAACCTGCTATAGATTTATCAAGATTGTGGAAACTTTATGTCGATGGATCGTCAAACGAGAATGGAGCTGGTGCGAGCTTAATGCTAATCAGCTCAGAAATAAAATAAAATAAGCAACAAGGAGGGGGGGAAATCGAAGGTAGAGGAAGAAGCATTGAAGGTTGGAAACGATTGAAGGTACGATCGTGATCAATCATACAGATTCATCAATTCGATATGGTAGAGCCAACAAGCAAAAAAAGAAAGACAAAGATTGATGATCATCAACATGATCATGATCTTGAAAAAGCAGTAGCAGAAGCATAAAGTAATCACATTGAGAAGAACTACATGAACTACAATTTTTGGCTATATGATCTCTACTTCATGAACTACAATTGAGAAGAACTAGTTGGAAGATGGCATATCTTCTTGGTGTGTCCGAGGCATCCGCATAATTCGCACCTTTTTCTACTTCTTTTGCCTTCTCCTTCTTTGGTCTACCTCATTTGTTAGGTTTTGGTGGGGGTAATACCTCAATAATCACTTCATCTTTAGGGATATCCCAATCTTTTTTGGAGGCACTGGGTAAATAGTCTCCGCTTAGGCTAGTGTCCAAGTTGACAGCTTGTAGTAATCAAGCACAATTCATATACTTGCATGTTCGCTGCCTCGCATGTTGCTATGGCATGCGTACAAGGACGTCTATCGATATCAAAGACATGACACGAACAACGCCTTTGACCGAAATCAACCACTGCATCATTGCCAATATGTTATGCGTGTTAGTCAGTTTTTTTCCCTTCAAAGCTTTCCAATATGTTATTGGAACATGACGGTTTTGCATCATAGTCATTATTGACTTTGGAGTCAGTATCTCTTTTTGACCTTCAAAATGTGAGTTCACCATCTGTGCAACTATTGATGAACTTGCTTGTCTATGCTTCCGCTTTCGATTGACAAAGGAGCAAGTATGAGTATTGCAATATGTTCAGATGAAAAAATGCTCTGAATTTGCAACCTTTCCTGCTCGGACTGCCCATTTACATGCCTTATCAATGCATTTCGTTACATATAATGACTTTGTAGATTTCTTTATTTCCATCTCAAAGCAAGCCTTCAGAGCAATATCATGCAATTTACTTTTTGCTTCATCTTTATTAGCAAATTCCTGACCAATCGCCAAATCTGAGTCGTCTGTAAAACTAAAAGGCTCGTCACTACTGACAATGTTTATAGGTTCACAATTTTCTGAAATTGTTAAATCTACCTCTGGACATGGTGGAAATTCTGGACATTGTGGAGCCGGACTTGATGCCGTTGAATCTACAATAAGATGATGCATTGTGCCAATGCCAATATTCTCTCCAATATGGCCTGGTGCAGAAACTGCGTCACAAACATTTCTTTCAACATGAAAGTCACCACTGATGTTATTTGACAATGTTGGATCATTTTCATTTCCACATCCTTCAATCGCTTTATCACATTCATCTTTCTCAATGAGCTCCACACGTAAAGTTTTTCTACGTTTGTGCTCTCCAACGTCAAAAAGATATCCAATAACACATTCATCACTTCGTAACGTGACTGGAGGCACCTTCTCCAATGGATAATAAGGTAAGTAACTTAGTTTCAAATCTATTTTATTATGGTCCACACTAAGCCTATCATATAATTTCAACACCAACTCTGATAAATTAATAATAGATTTGTTAAAAACAAGAACGATAGTTTCTGGATTCTTTGGCAACCACTCGTAAGACTCTTCATTCTCCTTCCATTCCCTATCATATTGCGTATATATTATTGTACGAGTCATTTCTGCAACAAAAATTTAAAATTACTATTGATAAATATTGCAAGTAAAAAAAATGTCTATCAAATTTTTTTAAAAAAAGAAACAGGAATAAAAAATTAAGAAAAGAAGGAGCTCGATTGATCGAGCTCGATTGGAGCCGATTGAGTTATTTACACTTTCATAAAAAAACTCGAACGGGTCCAATTGAGCTCGATTAGAATTAGTCAATCATATAATAAGCATTCTAAGGAATCCAATTGAGCTCCAATCGGGTTATTTACTCTTTAATAAAGAACTCGAATGGATCCAATCGAGCTCGATTGGAACCAGTCATGTTATATAAGAATCTTTCTAATGAATCCGATTGAGCTTAATTGGAGTTCCAATCGAGTTATTTACTCATTCATAATGAACTCGAACGGATCCAATCGAGCTCTACTGTCCATCTTCTTCCTAGGTTCGATTTCCACCAAAAAATTTAAATGCAAGCTCAAATCCACACTGTTATGCTTTTTAATTTCATTTAACCTTTAAAGTATGGATTACTAACTTATAAACTAAACTTTAACTTACTAAACTTTGAATCTAAACTTATTTTGAACAAGATTTGAAAGATTTGAAATACTAAATTTGATATTACACAATGTAGAAAGTACCTGCATTCGTGCTTGCTTCGAATGATTGAGAAATTGTGCCAATAATCTTAAGAGTAATAGGAAACTCAAATTGAAATGATAAGAGAAGAGAAGAGAGGAATAACGCAAGAATGGTTGGATTGGAGACCTAGACTAAAGCTGCTCGTCCACTCCAATCCCTTGTCCAATGCCTTCTAGTATTGTTTCCAATTTTCTTTTTTTTTTCTTTTTCTTTTTTCTTTTATGTTAGGGTTTTATTTATTTTATGAACTACTTTCCTACCATTATTAACTAATGGTATGACAGGAAAACCATAAGTTTCATTAATATGGAGGTCATGACTCTAAAAAACACTTTTAAAAAGTCATGGTCCGAACAAAAAGGTCATTTAAGGTTATAAAACTCAATGCCCCTAATGTCTGAGAAGAGATGTCGAAGAGAATATAATTTTTTTTAATTTAGTTTAGTTTAATTTTTTTATTTCCAAGTCAGCAACACTAATCTTAATACTAATCTTAACTAATTTTTATTAAATTAATTTTTTATTTTTTTAAAAATAAGAAAGTCATTTTTCTAATTAAAATTTTTGGAAAGTTATTTTGTACATTAAATTTTTTTAATAACGTCATTTTGCCCAATTCCTCTATAGTTTATGTTGTTAGTGATCCTTAATAGTTAATTATCTATTAATTAATACTAATTAGATTTCTTGAAATAAAAAAAAAATAAAAAAAAATAAGAAAGTCATTTTGCTAAATTTGGGTTCTGAGGTTGCCATTTTGCCAAAGCACTCACAGAGATAAACTAATATTATTTTATATTATCTTTGATGATAAACAGTGCAGATAATTAAATATATATAGATGATATGATAAATGATATGATTGATACTTTATTATGGATGGTATAATTTGCGGTGCAGAGCACTCTGAATATTTCTCTACCTATCGTTTAGTTAATGTTTAGTTGATAATAAAGTTTGCTTTATTTTATGTCTTTGAACTTTATGCTTATTAGCATTACTATGGCTCAGCCCATTAGACTACGTTGGGCTCTAGTGTTTGGGTCAGATAGCCTTTTGTTATATCCCAGCGTAAGTTCATAACGTAGTCGTAGTCTAGTCGTAGCCAAATTAGATTCCTCCTTGTTTGATTTTTGAATCCGAATTTATATCTTTGTGTCTNAAAAAAAAAAAATAGAAGAATCTGTGGTTGAATTAGAGAATTTTGAGAGTGCTTCATTAAAACGATCGTAACTTTTGATTCGGGTATCGAAACGACACGTATTATATATCAAATCGAAGCTTATTCCGAGCTTTACGATTTGAACTGATTACGTACCGTTCATAACGTAAGTTCATAACGTAGTCTTAGTCTAGTCATAGCCAAATTCAGATTCCTCTTTGTTTGATTTTTGAATCCGAATTTATATCTTTATGTCTTTCAGTTAGCCTTTACGTTTTCAGTTATTATTTGGGATCTCAATTCAAAGAGGAAAAAAAAGAGAGAATCCCGAAATAAATAAAAAAAAAAGAAGAATCTGTAGTTGAATTAGAGAATTTTGAGAGTATTTTTTTAAAACGGTCGTAACTTTTGATCCGGGTATCGAAACGATACGTATTATATATCAAATCGAAGCTTATTCCGAGCTCTACGACCTGAAATTGATTACATACTATTCACCCCAGTTTTTGAGTCCAAAATCTATCGTTTTCATCACTTTCGAACCTTCAAAGTTTTGTGTGCGTTTTTTCTCTTGTTTCTTTGTTTCGTTTTCTTTGATTGTCAATTTCTTGAAACTGTTATTCCAGGTTGATACTAATCTGGTTGGTGAGTTTTGTTGTGAATTATTGCAAAGAAATTCTGCTAGTTGTTTGAATTAGTTTGATAAGAACCTATAGAGACATTACGAGTGGAAAAAGGCAAGAGTGATGAGCACATAAGAGTGTAAAAGCCAATGTGATATTTGTGTGAAACACGAGTGAAATTGAGTGATTCATTAGTGAGTGAAACACGTGAGAGAGTGTGTGAGGTCCTTTTCCATATTCTTCTAACCTTTTTTTGCAGATTTCAATCATATCTAAAAATCAAGAGAAAAGTATAAACAAAGAGGTTCAACAACAAGCTGTTCAGAATTTACAAATTTAAGCCTTAATTGGCGAGATGAGAAGAGCGATGAGAACAGAGATGGAGCAGGTGTATGAGCGGATAGGTAGGATAGAGAACGCACGTATGGGGCAGCCACAAATCGCTCTTAATAAGCATAAAAGAGAGAGAGTCTAGCATAGGGAAGTGAGGGATGAAGATGAAGAGGAATACCCTGCCCAAGGTGATTTATTGGTGGCGAGGAAAGCTCTTAGTGCGCAAGCCAAAGACGAAGAAGAGGTACAATGAGAAAACGTCTTTCATACTAGATGCCACGTTCAAAACAAGGTATGTAGTATGATTATTGATGGTGGTAGTTGTACTAATGTTGCTAGCACTACCATGGTGGAGAAATTAGGGTTGCCAAC
>JXTC01000045.1:813484-933861 GCA_002914845.1 Trema orientale
TTTTTCTCTAAATATGGACTTGGGTTTAAAAAAAAAAAAAAAACTATTTTTTTTGCTGCAAATTAACAAAAAAGAAATCACATTGTTAGAGACATATTTTCTCTAGAAAAGATCCGAATTAAATTTAGTTGTTTATTTATTTATTTCAAATTCTTTCTATTTTTTGATATTGGGTATAAATGTTTTTTTCTCTAAATATGGACTTGGGTTTTTTCTCTAAATATGGATTTCTTTTTTGTTAATTTGCAGCAAAAAAAATAGTTTTTTTTTTTAAAAAAACCCAAGTCCATATTTAGAGAAAAAATCAATTATACCCAATATCAAAAAATAGAAAGAATTTGAAATAAATAAATACGCAACTAAATTTAATTCGGATCTTTTCTAGAGAAAATATGGACTTGGGTTTTTTTTTTTAAAAAAAAAAAACTGTTTTTTTAACAGAATAAATGGATGGAAGTTAAAAAAGGACCAACGGTCAGTTTTGTGAGGTTTGGGATTTAAATGCTAAAATTTAAAGGTTAGGGACCTAAATGCCAAAGATACTAAACGTTAGGGATTTTTGCTGCAAATTACCCATTATTTTGCACTTGGAACCTTTTGACCTTTTATGATTTTGCACTTGCTCTTGATTACATATTCGATGCTATTTGATATTTTTCGATGACCATTGACTGGAGACTTCCTTTCAGTTTAATGTCCAAGAACAGAGTTAACTTTAACTGATACTAACTTAACTTCTAGTTGTCATCACCAAAAAAATGTATAAGCTGAATTCATCGCCAAAACAATGTATAAGTATATGCTTATTTGTTTTTGAGGTCCATTAACAAAGGTTATTTCTGAAATTGAAACTTTTTTCTGGAACTGGAAATGTGCATACTAACATAGTCACAGTCTCACTAATTTAAGTGAAATATATTTATTTAAGTTATAGTGTAATTATATCACATAGTCACCTACTATGTTACTTGTGCATAGACATATTTTAAAAAAAATGTGATTTCTCACTCATTTAAGTAAATTATATTTATTTAGATAATTAACACAAGTGATAGTAAGTTATAGTGTAATATGTCATATAGTCACCTACTATGTTAATTGTGCATAGACATATTTAAAAACAAATGTGATTTCTCACTAATTTAAGTAAAATATATTTATTTTAAGTAATTAACACAAGTGATACTAAGTTATAGTATAATTATATATATCACGTAATCACCTACTACATTAATTATGCATAGACATATTTAAAAAAAAAGTGATTTCTCGCCAATTAAAGTAAAATATATTTATTTTAAGTAATTAACACAAGTGATACTAAGTTATAGTGTAATTATATGTCACATAATCACCTACTATGTTAATTGGCATAAACATATTTTTTTTAAAAAAAATGTGATTTCTCGCTAATTTAAGTAAAGTATATTTATTTTAAATAATTAACACAAGTTTAACACAAGTGATACTAAATTATAGTGTAATTATTCATAGGCATATTAAAAATATGATTTCTCAATAATTAAAGTAAATTAAATTTATTTTTATTTATAGTACTAATTATGTACAATATATCTTACTAGTTTTTAATAAGATATATCTTACTAGTCACCTACTATATTAATTGTGCATAGACATATTTAAAAAAATGTGATTTCTCATTAGTTTAAGTAACAAATATTTATTTAAGTAATTAACACGAGTGATACTAAGTTATAGTGTAATTATATGTCACCTAATCACATACTATGTTAATTGTGCATAGACATATAATATTAATTTCTCACAAAATAAAAAATATTTTTATTTAAAATAATTATAAAATTCTCAAAATACTATTACATGATTCAGAAAATAACACATCAAGCCGTGCACAACCTGATGTGTTATTCAGGATTCTGAAAATAATACATCAAACCGTGTGCGGCCTGATGTGTTATTCAGGATTCTAAAAATAACACGTCAAACCGTGCACGGTCGGTTTGATTTGTTATTTCGGTTTGATGTGTTATTTTCATAATCCTGAATAATTATTTATGTAACACAAGTGATACTAAATTAATATAAATTTTTTTTTGCTGCCATCTAAATTTATATAATTGTGTACTAGAGATACTTTTTAGTTCTCAATTACTAAGCCACGAATCTGTATTCCGTTAAAAAAAACAATTTTTTTTAAAAAAAAAACCCAAGTACATATTTAGAGAAAAAAATATTTATACCCAAAATCAAAAAATAGAAAGAATTTGAAATAAATAAATAAGCAACTAAATTTAATTCGAATCTTTTCTAGAGAAAATATGTCCCTAACAATATGATTTCTTTTTTGTTAATTTGCAGCAAAAAAAATAGTTTTTTTTTAAAAAAACCCAAGTCCATATTTAGAGAAAAAATCATTTATACCCAATATCAAAAAATAGAAAGAATTTGAAATAAATAAATAAGCAACTAAATTTAATTCGGATCTTTTTTAGAGAAAATATGTCCCTAACAATGTGATTTCTTTTTTGTTAATTTGCAGCAAAAAAAATAGTTTTTTTTTATAAAAAAAATCCAAGTCCATATTTAGAGACCCAATATCAAAAAATAGAAAGAATTTGAAATAAATAAATAAGCAACTAAATTTAATTCGGATCTTTTTTAGAGAAAATATGGACTTAGGTTTTTTTTTTTAAAAAAAAAAACTTTTTTTTAACGGAATAAATGGATGGAAGTTAAAAAAGGACCAACAGTACAACAGTTTTGTGCGGTTTAGAATTTAAATGCCAAAATTTAAAGATTAGGGATCTAAATGCCAAAGATAGATATTAAAGATTGAGGATTTTTATTGTAAATTACCTAAAATAATTACAACGTTGTATCACGTAGGACTCGAAACTTTGTATCACACTTCTTAAAATGATCGAGATTGTCTATAGGAATAGAAAAAATGAATACAGTGTTGTATCGAGTTGGACCGGAGAATTCTCTAGCGTGTTTGCGATAACACATCCGGAGCTGGAATCATATTTCCAGTTCCGGAAATTAGTTCCAATTCCGGAAATAGGCCTCTCTCAATATATAATATTAACCAACCATTCTCTCTCTCTCTTCAAAAAAAAAACCCGCTCTCTCTCAATTTCCCTCTCAACTTCTCTCTCTCTCTCTCTCTCTCTCTCTCTCTCTCTCTCTCTCTTTGAATTTTTTCTTTTCTTCTATCGAAGAAATGTCGAATGAGGATTCTGAATCAAATCCAAAGAAGGATAAAGATGAATCCAGTATCATCTCCTCCACGATAAGATCAACCATTGAAATGGTATTTCGGGTATTGGCAGAAAGGGTTCCTGTGCAGTCCACACCACCTCCAAATCAGCCCCCTTTCAATCTTGATCAGAGGCCTCAGAAATTACCACCAAGACGTTTCACTGACGAACTTTCCCCAAATTCCAACTCCGCCGCTCAGGTTAATTTCGACTTTTGATTTTCTAATTTAATTTCTTAATATTGATATTGGGTTCGTTTCTTTTGGTTCTTTCTTTACGTTCTTTCTTTGTATCAGTTTCTTGATATGGTGTTCTGGGTTTTGTTTTCTTTTTTCAGAACCTTTTGGGTTTGGGTTTGATATGGTGTTCTGGGTTTTGTTTTCTTTTTTCAGAACCTTATGAGTTTGGCCCAAGGATCACCAAAGCCGCCTGCAAAACGATGGTCACGTGCCGAAGAACAGGCCTTGGTGCGCTACGTGATTGAGAAGGGAGCCCGTAACTGGAACCAAGTTTCCCAAACCTGTGGTTTAGAATCTCGATCGCCCTCATCGTGTAGATTGAAATGGAAAAATCTGGAATCCAAGTTTCAGTCAGATAAACCAACGCATTCCACCTCGACCAGGCCTGCTGATCAGGTCATTTTTCTTTTGTTTTTTGTTTTTTGTTTTTTTTTTTTTGCTTCGTCTTCTTTAACCATATCTCAGTATGTTTTTGAGCTTTCAATAATGGATTTCAATGCATTTATATGAATGGAACTCAGTCCATTTATGGATAAATATTGCAAATTCTGTTTCTGTGTTTCATTCTCTGTGGATTTTGGTGGTTGTTTGTAAAATTGGGCAGTGATTCTGTGGATTTGGGGATTTGTTGAAGTCTGTGCCAAGATTGTTTCACTTGAAAACAAGCCACGTTTAATTTTGTTACTGCTATGGTGAAGAATCTGGTTGGCTGCTAATTGTGGTAATGGTGTTGATTGTTGAATCTAATGGTAGGACATGGATTAGGAATTTAGGAAAGTTTTCAATTGTTATTCTTTAACACGGACCGATGATAATGACGTCTATCGGGAAGCATTACAATTAATAGAGTTTTCAAATCATACAATGCTTTGTTACTAGAAGATCTGTTAAGATGGCGAAGTTCATTTCTTCAGTAGGCTTGCTAATTCTTTTTGGATCATCCATGTTTGATTTTAATTCTCTACTGTTTTCCATTTTGAAATTTGGTGCTTATGCGGAATATATAAAGTTACTAGCAAGCTTTTTAAAATCTATGGGGGCAACAAGGAGTTCCTTTTATTATTATTTGATACGAGATTTAAGCTTCCTGTTGTATACGTTTATGCTAAGCACTGTAACACTTTTCAGTGGCTTCTCTATGGTTACTACTCAAGTGGTGTTGTATGTTGAGTAGGGGTTACAACTGATTAATGAACTGATGACTGAATTGCCGCTTTAACAGATAGATGTCCCGGTCAATCACCAGTGTCAATACGATGTACAGTGCTATGCTTCTAATCATCCTCATCAGCAGTCTTCTGTCCCGGTTCCGGTTGATCCCGCTGATGTCCCAGTGGATCCCATTGATTCCGTTTCGTTTGAGGATGAAGTCAAGGAGGGCGAAGATAATACTGGTTTGCCTTTGAGTCCCATCACCTGTAAGACCACGTGGGAGAAGATCAAGAAATCGAAAGAGCCAACTCTTCTCACTCAAGAACTCGAGGCCAAAATCGGAATTCTTCATTTGGAGCACGGGAACAATTGGTCTCACATTGCTGATCAGGTATTTTTCTTTAATTCACCCTTAATTTATTTTTTCTTTCATTCACCCTTATCAGACCATTAATTTTCCTGAAATACAAATGTTGATGATAAATTTTCAATTAAATTGTAACTTATATACTTATTATAGAATTTAGGTAGACTTAAAGACTAGTATATATATATATATATATATGTATATATATATATATGGGCACCAATCTAGTAGGTATTTTTTTTTATCAATTTGGCCAATGAAAATTTAGCATGTACATTTTTTTATTATAAAAAGTAAGAGAGAAAGAGCATTAATGATGCACGTCTTTTCATGCACTTTATTATAACCATTGGATCACCATTAGATGATGATCCAACGGCTGAAAAAAAATACCTACCCATAGGTAAAAAAAAAAATACATATTGGATTGGCAACCTATATATATATATAAATATATTTTCCTTCATTTTGAATTTAATCATTTTTTTTTTCAAACATAATCTCCATATAGTCACACTAATTATCAGTAATCCAAATTATAATTAATTATAATTTTTTTTCTATTTGGTCAGCTACCTGAAGATATAAGTAGCCTGGATGTGCAGAAGTACTGGGAATCGAGAAAGAAAGCGCGCGAGAATGCTGGTATCGCTATTTACTCTGACGAGGAACTACAAGAGTACATAGGGTCAGTAGTGAGAAAGAAGACCGAGGTGTAAACAGTTAGTCTCTGCATAAAATCTGTTGTAGGATTCATGGAGTATAAAGTTTTACTTTTATTGATTTAGCGGTTTTGTATTTTTTTTTTTTTTTTGATAAGTAGTCAAATGCTCTACCACTGAGCTATGGACCCTTCGACTAGCGGTCTTGTAGGTTCGTGTGGTTTTTGGACCTGTGTGTGGACCTCTTTTACCTTGAACTTTATGAATCTCAATTTAGTTTTTAGATCAATAAAATCAGCAATCATGTGTTTAGCTATGTTATTTTGATATTTGATACAAAATTAATGCTCCTGTTATTAGTCTTTGATACTTTGATAATATAAATTATACTGCAGTGCCTGGTATTTTAACATTCAAAAATACTTATAGTGCATGCATTCGCACTATAAAAATGTAATGATCGTAAGGGAGAGGATAGGTCTGATTTGAGTAGAGCTTAGTTCCATTCTTTTGCAATATAGGAGGTTCCTTTTCCTTAATTCTCTACTGTTTAGACCCTAATCTCTGTACTTCAAAAGTTCATATAGTTCCTTTGCTAAGAAAAACGAAAGTTCATATACTTCAAAAGTTCATATAGTTCCTTTGGATGTTGATATTTTCTTACTACCCTAAAACATATTGTAAAGAACATATTAATGTCTCATTAATACTTTGAACAAAATGAAGAAATACAAACTACAATACCTCAAACACAAAAAATAGATAATCTAATATAATTTATTAAAATGTGTACATATTGTGTTCGTTTCTTATTATATAATTGCTACAATATAAACAAGTATAAACTATTTTAATAACATTAGTTTAAAAACTAATAATTGGTTGCTTTGTGTATTGTCTCATTGACATTCACTGAGCGACCTTTATAGTGACAGAGCTACCGTGAGCGACCTGAAGGTCGCTTTGTATAATTATAACACAATTATGGCTCAATGTATTGTCTTTAACAATCAACACAACGACCTTAATATTGATAGAGCGACCCTAAAGATCGCTCAATATAACTACAACGACAATTATGGTCGCTCAGTCTATTGTCAATAGCTCAATCTATTATCATATTGATGTTCAATGATCTTCAAAAATCTTATGGTCGCTCTTCAAAACGAAGTGACAAAAGAAGGTTGTTCTTTAGAAATAGAGCAAGCATGAAAATAAAAAAAAAAATAAAAATTGGTTTTTTTATGAAAAACAATCCTTGTGTTCAAATTTATATCAAATTCTATATTTGATCGATTATTATTCTTTGAGTATTAAATAAGTTATGCAAACTGAAATTCAAATAAATTTGTAATTTAAAAGCAAAAAATTCAAAATTTCTTACAAATTGTTGAGATTCATTAGATGAAGGCGGCAATGGAGGCTCATGTGGCAATGAAGGTGGAAGCTCTTCACCACTTTCTATTTTCTCTATGCTCCAAAGAATGTTGGGTTGCAATTTAGAGGCTGTTGAAAAGAGAATATGGAGGAATACTGCTACAAACCTGCACCTATAGAAAGAGGAAAATGAAGAAAGGTGTTGAAGGAGAAGAGAGGGGTGCTGGCGGAGCCTGAACGGCGCAAGGGAAGGAGAAGGCTTCTTACTACTTTCTTTAAGTCACTTTTAAGTTGTATAATATAATATATGTTGTTAGTATCCTTAATGAGTGATTAGTAATTAATTATCCATTAAGTAGTGCTAATTAGATTTATTGAAATAAAAAAATTAAAAATAAATAAGAAAATGATTTTGCTAAATTCGGTTTTTGAGGTTGCCATTTTGCCAAAGCACTCATCACTAGATCAGTTTCCAAAATCACAGTCGTCTGTTCTGTTCTGCTCTGCTCTGCTACTACAACTAAGAGAGAATAGAGGGAGAGAGAATGTCGTCCAAGTTGTACGGTCAGATGAGAGCGTCGTCGTCTCTGCTGAAACGCCTTTAGCAGAATCCATGGTTGTCTCAGTGGTCGAGATCCTTTACCACCACGGAGGGTCACCGTCCCACCATGGTCCACAAGCGCAGTCTCGACATTCTCCACGATCCTTGGTTCAACAAAGTAGGTAAATTAAATTTATCTCCATTTTTCTTTTTTGGTGGTTTTCGAACATTAATAATGGGTTGGTTTCCTTTTGTTTTGAATTCTCAATTTTGATGGATTACTTCAAAATCAATATATCTTATCTTTGTCTTCTTAGCTATTGTTTTGTTAGTGATTTTTGGATTCTTTTGTGTCTTTGATTTTTGCCAAATTAGGGGACGGCTTTTACGACGACGGAGCGAGATCGTCTCGATCTCCGAGGCCTTCTTCCTCCCAATGTCATGTCTACTGAGCAGCAAGTTGAACGCTTCAGTAAGTCCCCTCTTTTTTTTTTTTTTAATTAATTATATGATATGTGTAACGCTCTAAGTCCTACATCGGGTATGTCAGTATGACTACAAGGAGTACTACTGTTGTATATCAGGATTGGATTGGGACGAGATAGTTGTTACAAATTATTTTGCACTGTTAGCCACCTAATTTTGTAGGACCAACAAAAATTAACTGACACCATAAGTTGAGTTGTGGTTTATGAGATGGTATGCTATTGAGGATTGTGAACCTTAGGCTCAAAAAAACCTTTTTATCTGTTATGTTACTAAGGTGAGCCCGCAATAGGCTATTTCTGTTGTTATTGTGGTGAAGTATTGATGCATATTCAAAGATCTGAATTAATCCTATCGTGAATGAACTTACGTATGCGAGATTTTTAAGTCCATTAGACTAAAACTATTCCTCCTACATTGGTTGCTTATCGGTTATAAAGCGTTCCCCAACTTAATTTACCAACCTCACCTCACTGTTATCTCACAGTGGCTGATTTGAAGAGGCTTGAGGTGCAAGCAAGAGATGGACCTTCTGATCCATATGCTCTGGCAAAGTGGCGCATACTTAACCGGCTACATGACAGAAATGAGACAATGTACTACAACGTAAGTTTGAAGAGTTCACTCCTCTTATTCCGAATGATTAGTAGCCCACCACCACTTGGTAGTTACTATTATTCCCATTGCACATTCAACCTTGTTCCTTTGACAAGACGGTCTCTTCTTCGGTTTTCGCTACTCCACCTTGTGCGTGCCAGTCCAAATAATTGCTTTGAGAGTGGCCACTTCTCACTTGCTGCAAAATTGTGGAAACCTTGAATTACCACCATATCCCGATTTCATCTGCCGCTTCTCTCTCTCTTGGAAACTCTACTAAATCATATAAGATATAACCTCCCATGAACTCATTTCAGCGGGAAGAGAATAGTTATCATATGGTTTGATGTGTGTGTGTGTGTCTACATTTATACATCTTCTATATCAGAGGACATCGTTATTTTCAGTCCATATGCCGGTTTGGGTAGTTGGGAATGTTCTTTCTATTAGCATATGCAAATCCTAATATTGTTTGTCTTTTATTTTCTTTTGAATTTGACAGGTTTTGATTGCTAACATTGAGGAATATGCACCTATAGTTTATACTCCAACTGTAGGTCTTGTTTGTCAAACTACAGTGGTTTGTTTAGAAGGCCGAGGGGAATGTATTTTAGTGCTGAAGATAGTGGAGAAATGATGTCTATGGTTTATAATTGGCCAGCTGATCAGGTAGAACTATGATCTTACATGCATATACATATACGTATATTTTTTGTACATGTTTGACATTGTGTCTATCCTATTGTTAAGATTTCGCAGCTTTTGGTTTGAGTTTTTCTCTGTCTGACTTTTTTTTTCCCTTCTTCCAAGCTGTTAGTTAGTGATATCATCCATGTCTAGATGAGGCAAGTTAGATATTTAAGTGACATACATTTAAATGCAAACATATGGTTTTTGGGTTAAATCCACAAATGATCTTTTATTTCAAGTGTGGTTTTGATATTTTAAGAGGCAAAGACTTGCAAATTAGTTTGTGGAACGTCAATAACTGAAGGAGCAAGGTAAAAGTATGCTTTCTGAAAGTCTAAAATAGAAAACCTTTTAAACTGGGTCTTTATAATCCCATAGCTGATAGTGCAACATAGATATATGGCCATATGCTTAGGGGGGCACAAATTTATCTTTTCCTTCCCTTGCATTGCCCTCTTATGGTGATGTGATGAAGTCTAGTCTCTAGTATATGATATTTCTTTCGATCGAGTGATAAGAAACTGAAACAATTTTTTAATTTATTTTAATATTGGTTTGTGATTCGCAGGTTGATATGATTGTTGTTACAGATGGAAGCAGAATATTAGGACTTGGAGACCTTGGTGTTCAGGGGATTGGAATTGCAATTGGGAAGCTCGACTTGTATGTAGCTGCTGCTGGGATAAATCCTCAAAGGGTATTTTTCTTTTCTTGAATACTTTTCATAATCTTAATATGTTTCAATGAGATAATTCAGATAGGCTTCAAAAGTAGATTATTTGAATTCCTCTTAATATGTTTCGATCAGATAATTCAGATAAGCTTCAAAAGTAGATTATTTGAATTCCCAAATACATTGTTCCAATTATTATCATTCATTATTTTCTTACAGAAGTGACATTTGATAAGAGAAGTTATGTTTGATTTTAAACTGGGTTTGGATTAGATTGTTAAGTAATTGAACTTGCTAAAAGCTATAAGGAAAAATCAAAACTAACCGGACACCCCTAAAAAAGTGTATAAGGAAGAAAGAAGACACATGCCTGCTTTTATTACTTTGTGTAGCTGTTGCAGGCCATAAGTTTCGAATAGTGTAGGGGTGAAAGCACTCTGACTCTGTAGCTAAGTCCAAAACTGAATTCACATTAACATTATTTCTGATTTTAGCTACTACATGACCTGAGGGCCAAGAGTTGCTCATTGATTTCTATGTGTGAAAATGATTCTTATTCTCCAAATCTTGTAATGCATGCAATTATAGGTGCTTCCTGTTATGATTGATGTCGGAACCAACAATGAGAAGTTGCTCAAAGACAAGACCCGTTGTGTACGTATTATCTCTTACAATCTTGGTTTAT
The DNA here is from genome assembly GCA_002914845.1 of Trema orientale. Taxonomy (NCBI): domain Eukaryota; kingdom Viridiplantae; phylum Streptophyta; class Magnoliopsida; order Rosales; family Cannabaceae; genus Trema; species Trema orientale. Next base: position 824,196 of record JXTC01000045.1, read on the forward strand.
ATACCTTGGGAGCCTTTTTTTTTTTTTCGTTTGGATATCCTATTACAGATTTTGTCTTTTTAGGGAAATTAAAACATTTTTCCTTTTGTAATTAGATCTGGGATTGCAGAGACATCGCCTTGATGGTGATGAGTATATTGCTGTTGTTGATGAATTTATGGAGGCAGTTTTTACTCGATGGCCTCATGTTATTGTGCAGGTACATTAGATCTTATAGGCGTTTATTTAATCACTAGCAGAAAGAATTCATTTGTATAGATTTGGTCTCATCTTGAGAAATACTAATACATTCTGTCTGTGAAGTCTGAAGATTTCCAAAGCAAGTGGGCCTTTAAGTTGTTACAGCGTTACAGAACTACCTACAGAATGTTTAACGACGATGTCCAGGTTAGCTACTTGCTCTGTTACACACCATAGCTTCTCATCGTTTTTATGGTGAACATGATCTTGTGCTCTACCTGTATTGTCATTTGACAGCCCTTTTGTTGTTGCCCCATACTTATATAGTTGTCGGTTTTATCTCTGTTCTTGATTTGATACGATATTACAAGAGTACTTTTCGTGTAGATAGTTGGGCTACTTGTTAGACACAAACCTACCATCTTTTTTATAGTCTTTTCTTTCTTTTTCCCTTTTTTCTTGTATCTTTTTCTCTTGTACTTCCTCTTACTAGTAGAGGCAATTTGGAAATTCCATTTATTACTTCGAACTTTTAATTCCAGGTCTGGGCTCAAATCTAGTTTTCTATATCTTCTAATATTGATATTGACGTTGTATTTTATTTATAAATTTTAAAGAACTATGTTAATTTGTGAGAGACAGTATGTGCACTACTGTCTTACTCGAAGTGTTTGAAAGTTTACTAGATTTTATTAAAAGAAAAAAATACACTTGTTCTTCCATTGTCTTTATTTGAAGGCATCTCTTCTGACAGGGAACAGCAGGAGTTGCAATTGCTGGACTTTTAGGAGCTGTTAGAGCACAAGGAAGGCCAATGATTGATTTCCCAAAACAAAAGATTGTTGTTGCTGGTGCTGGGAGGTTAGTGAATTAGTATATAACACTTCAAAAGGCAACATATCAGAATATGTTAAAGAATGGAAAGTGATATCAGTAGTAATGTTCATTGAAGAAGAAAGTCATATTGTTGTTATATCATTATCATGATAAATTTCAAGACTAAAATATTTGAAACGGAAACAAATAGGAGAACAAGGAATCCAATTTTCTCTTCAGGGAAAAAAAAAGCTGTTGTATTTATCTACATATTGAAATCTATATATTATATAGATGTGTTATATATAAAAAAAATATCTGTATTAGGTTTTGGAAGTTTGGGATATTCTTGCTAATATTATGTTTATGTATACATGGGAATTTGATTTGACTACAGAATGATATTCTGCAGTAGTATGTACATCACTCAGCAGTAGGGGTGTCAATTCGTGTCGACGGGTCGGGTTCGTGTCGGGTTGAAGTCTAATATATACATAAATTATGTCAACCCGAACCCGACCCGTGACCCGTCGTGTCAGAAAACCATCAACACTAACCCGACCCGCACCTAAAACGGGTTGACCCGAACCCGACCCGCACAACCCGCTTTGGTGAATAACATCCAACCCACAACCCGATTTTGACCCGTCAACCCGTTTTTGACCCGCCAACCCGCTATGACCCGTATTTTTTTACTCTCATTTTAAAATAAATAAATTAGGGATAATTTATAAATATAATTAATAACTTATAATCCCAAAACTTACATTGTACAAATTAAATATATCTATAATAATAGTCATAAACAAATTAAATAAAAAATATTTTTATAATTTAATTATATATATATTTGTTGGCGGGTCAAACGGGTCAAGTTCGTGTCAAGCGGGTTGACCCGAACCCGACCCGTTTTTTTATTCGTGTCAGGTTGGTCGACCCGAACCCGACCCGCACCCTTTTTCTTCAACCCTAACCCGCAAAAAATCGTGTCGTGTTCGTGTCGTGTCGTCGTGTCGTAACCCGAATTGCCACCCCTACTCAGCAGTAAAAACACACATAAAGTATGGCCGTACCCATAACGAGAATCTGAAACAGATTGGTGCATATAATATACTATGTTTACAAGTATTATTAAACTTGCAAATATTAGAGTTTTAGGTTATCTGGTAAACCATAGCAAAGTGAGAGAAATTTGCTTAAGTTAATTAACTTTTTGTGATGAGGATTGATTACTGCACTGCTAAGATGCACCTAAATGGTATGTTTGAGACTGCTACATGGAATAATGTCAAGTCATCCATGAGTTATTGATTAGGGTTCTAAAGGGTGAAGGCAATCGATTCTATTTATGCTAATCTTTTGAAGATATCCTGTTTATGTGTCATTGATTTTGGTCAAAGTCTCTGCCGGGCTTTCTTGCTATTTCTGCGCTGTCTATGCCTTCTCATTTTGCTTGCATCTTTCGGGGCTTTTACATTATTAAGGTGCTTCATTAGATTTTGCCAGTTATCATTATATTTCTTTTATCATCTCAACAAAGAAAAAGAAGTAGAGCTAAATACTTAAGTTGATGTAGGAAGTATCTATATAGTGTGAAATAACACTGAGGAACAAGCATGTTGAGTTTAAGAAATCAGCAGCAGATGAAGAGTCTTTGTTAAATTTTTGTACTGATGCAGTGCAGGAATAGGGGTTCTAAATGCTGCAAGAAAAACAATGGCAAGGATGTTGGGAAACAATGAATCTGCTTTTGAGAGTGCGCTGCGTCAGTTCTGGGTAGTTGATGCCAACATGAGTTTAACTTCTAACTCTCTGGAACTTTATTATATAGTCTTCTTCTGAGTCAGTAAAGCTGGCATTTCATTTGACAATTGCAATTAGTCAAAGGAGATAATTTTGTTTGCTGTTATGTACATCCAGGGTCTGATCACAGATGAACGTGAAAATATTGATCCTGATGCACTTCCTTTTGCAAGGAAGATCAAAGAAATTCATCGCCAGGGGTTAAGGGAAGGTGCAAGACTTGTTGAAGTGGTTAGTTAGTTTTCACTTGTTTTTTATAATTTTTTTCCCCATTTTCTATACTAGTCTTTATATCTTAAAATGTCATTGTGTCCTGCCTGCATATAAAATGCAAGTTTCTTTGGTAGTTGTCAAAATAATTAGGCCTTTGGATCATAGTGCAGCATCCGGATTTGTTCCTAAATCCAAGCAGGAGTCAAATGTATATAGGGAATTAGTCTGTTGCTTATCTTTACCTTCTTCAGCTTTGATAAAATATTAAGAAAAAAAATTACCAAAAACGGGTGAATCCTAATCTGCACAGAAATGAAATGAAGAAAAGGAAATAAGTTCGAGAGCAAAGAAGATGGTCACTCCACACACACACCAACAAATGTAATCTCTGCCCTGTCTAATGGGGTTATTAACTGGAAAGAAAATAATTTTGAACAAGTGAGTACTCTAGGAAGGGCATTGGAACACCAAATTTCTTGAAGTGCAACAACAGTAACTAAACCCAGACTTCCCATTAAAGTCCATCTATATGACACCTCAAGAACTATTTTTGATAAGAAACAGAAGAGATATTTAATGAAAATAAAAGCAAACGCTAAAAACCAGAGAGAATAAGACCAAGAAATCTTATTCACTTCTTCATCTCCCAATGGCAATAAAATGAAGACTTCTTGTAAAAGGTTTGGACCAAAATAGAAAAAAAAAAAAAAAAAAAAAAACAAAGATAATATGTTCAGTTAGGTACTACAAGTCAAAAAAAAGATAATATGTCTAATTTCCTGAATTGAAAGACAACATGCATAAAGAGTATATATTTAGCATGCTAACACAAAAAAAAAAAAAAAAGGGGTCGTGGTGGGAGGGGGCTTGCTTAGTGCAGCTTTATTAGTCTTGAAAAGTTAATGTACGAAACCCTATTTAAAGACAACTAAATGCACCAGATGTCATGCCAATGTAACGAGATACGTGTGATTTAGCAAAGTTCAAAAAGCAATTTACTTTTGGTAATGGCAGTTTATTCTTTCTAATATGTCAAGAACTATTATCTCTCAGCATCCTTGGACTTAATTATGATATGCAAACTATGCCAAGTCCAAAGTAACGTTAAAAAAGGCGTTTTATAGGTCTTATTCTATCATATTTTAAGAACTGTCAAATCTTTATTTTCTTCACATTATTTTTTTTTTTCTGCACATTAATTGTCACTACTTGTTAATCTTGCTATCCAGGTGAAGCAAGTAAAGCGTGATGTACTTCTTGGATTATCTGCTGTTGGGGGCCTGTTCTCCAAAGAGGTATGTAGAATGTTTTCTATCTCTTTGGGGATGATGTTAACATGATAAGTTCATGCATAGCGCATGAATGTGACTTAGCAGACAAGAAACGCAAGAAAAAGGAAACATAAAGACTAGTTGAATCATGATACATGGTCTATTTTATTTTAGTTTTCCTTCTGGTTTAGAGCGATAACCATAATTGCTGTTCAAAAATGGGAATTACACGAAATTAGGGAACCTAGGTAATTTTTACTGTAATTCCTGTTGGGTATAATTACATTGTTTCTTTTTGCATTGCAATGAGATTATACATATGCTGTAATTCCTGTTGGGTATACAGCAACATTGTCACATGATCAAAAGATCATTTGTAAAACGTTATTGTCTTTCCAAATTGTGCTAGCTCATTCTTTCTTGCAAAGTGGTGTCATGCAAATTCTATTTTAGGTATTAGAGGCCCTTAAAGGTTCAACTTCAACGAGGCCTGCCATCTTTGCAATGTCAAATCCTACCAAAAATGGTACGTTTGGTTTTGAGTAGAGAAAATGTAATGGCATGGTGATGCCGTTTTTTCCATGTTCTAAGATTAATCTGTACTGTTTTTTTTTTGGGTGATTTAGCTGAATGCACTCCTGAAGAAGCATTCTCCATCGTGGGAGACAATATTGTATTTGCGAGTGGAAGTCCATTCAAGGATGTGGATCTTGGTGCGTATTTAAACAAATATATATATATATATATATTTATGTACATCCCTTTTTTCTGTGCTAGAGTACAACCAGAAGAAATTCAAGCCCAGTAGGAATTCCAATTCTTTTTTTTTTTTTTAATCTTAATTTCTCCTTTTCTTATATATGTAAATATGTGTGCATGTGTATATACATACGTGCATACATTAAATATACTGATACATATACACATATTTATCGGTGATAAAGGACCCAAAAGAATTTCATTCCCTTTTATATACTTATATATCTGTACATATGTATGTCTGTGTATATTTGGTTTTCATGGACACACTTCCTTTAGGATAGTCTAATGAAACGACTTTATTTTTCCTCTGTAATTCAAGTAAAAAGATGTACTGAAGAGAGATTTTGTCAAATACTGACTACAGCCTTTATTTCAGGGAATGGTCATATTGGCCACTGCAACCAGGGTAACATGTACCTTTTTCCAGGGTGCGCCTCATCCACTTCCACCTTTTTTAGAAAAAAAAAAACATAGGATATTCAAAAATTTGTAAAATTCAAAAATAAAAGTATTATTTTGCAGAGATTCAAAAGTGATGCTATTAATTTATAGAAATTTAAAAATAAAGTTATTAATTTTTAAGAATTCAAAAGTTAGGATATTTTTTATAGAAAGTTAGAAGTGGGGGTATTTTTGTGTCGTTATCGCAAAAAGATAGTAGAATTGTGATACTTATCACAAAATGTTTTGTACCTTGGTCCCACATTTATTAGCCTTTGGACCGTGGATAAGCACCTCGAAATTCAAATGTTTTGTTAATTTTTTGGGGTTTACGTATTTACCAATTAAAGATTAGTTCCCAAAAAAATTAAATAAATTAAGTGTTTGAGATGAAGTATAATACTTCAGTTGCGGAGAGTCCGTGTGCCCTTAACTGTGCCCTATAAATAAAAGAACACGTTTCCCAAAAGAAATAAAATAAAATAAGCAATAAGGAGGAAAAAAAAAAAAACTTGAAGATAGAGGAAGAAGCGTTGAAGGTCGGAAACGATTGAAGGTACGGCCGTGATCAATCATACAAATTCATCAATTCAATATGGTGGAGCCAACAAGCAAAAAAAGAAAGACAAAGATTGATGATCATCAACATGATCATGATCTTGAAAAAGCAGTAGCAGAACCAGAAAGTAATGGATCAGCAGCAACAGCAGTAGGGGCGAAATTCATGTCCAATATTGTTACCGACGATCTACTGCTCGAAATACTTATCCGACTCCCCGATTGTCGATCTATACTCCAGTGTAGCTCCGTCTGCAAGAGCTGGTTCTCAGTAATTTCTTATCGCCAATATTTCATCCGTACAAAGTTTATTGATCACTATCAACACAAACCACAATTCTTGCCCTGTACGCTTATGGTCAAGTACAACTACATTAGTACAATTGATAAGAAACCATTCTATAAACTCTTTTCTGAGCAATCAAAGATTCTGCACGGGAAGTCATCGTCGTTCACTAGCGGTTATCTAAGTATTTTGCCTTCGCCATCGCCATCAGTGATTACTCGTGGGTCGTCCAAGGATTTGTTGCTCTTTTCAAGCTCTATAACAGAATACTACGTCTGCAATCCGCTCACTAATCAATGGCTTCCACTCCCTAAGACTCCTCCAAACAGTACTATCAGGTGTGGAATTGTGTGCGACCCCAAGAGTACCAGTGTCAATACGATGTACAGGGTCGTGCTCATATATGCTGATATTAGTCTAGCAAACCAATTTAAAGTTAGTATGAACATCTTTTGTTCTAAGACAGGACAATGGAATACATCAACATTGCTTCTTCCACTAAACCCACTAATATTGTGGCGTTCGAGCGTTGGATGGCATAGGAGGGCCGTTGCAAGTAATGGAATTCTTTATTGGCTATGTGGGAATAATCGAGAGTCCGAAGGAATTGTTGCCTTCGACCCGTTCAAAAGTACAGATTGCTCGAAACGATTTTGTTTGATTCCGTTTCCCATTGGGTTTCGTCGTGGATGGCGGGGTCAAGACTCAAATTTATGCATTGGAGTAGTTCAGGGGAGGTTGAGGCTGTCACAGATTTATAGGGGGATTAAGAGGGTACTAGGATTTGTTTTGAGAATTTGGGAACTGGTGAATTGTGATTATGACAATGATGATGCGTCGTGGCTTTTGGTGCATGATGTGACACTGACAGAGGTGAAGGCAAATAAAATGTTTGTGGCTGCTTTCCATCCGGTGAATGGTGATGTGATTTTCCTGTTTCATGATCTTGATGTTTGCCAATATCATATTCGGGAAGATACAGTTGAAATAGTTGAGGAATTTTCGAAACTTAACGACTGTGGTTACCTGGATGCTATCAGTCTCGTACATCCTTTGTGGCCTACAACAATTCCTTCCCTCCCATCAATTTAGAATTTACAGATTTCATTTACTTTTACAGTATCTAGTCATACATAGATTGATATTAATTGTTGACAACAGAAATATTTTGATATTATCTACTGTTATTCATCTATGATATTTTTAAGTTATTGGAGAATTTTTAGACTATCAAAGAAGTGTACCGTATAATATAACAATAATATATATAGATAGACTTATATAAAATTGCTTCCTTTTTCAGTTACTTTGTAAGACAGAGCATGTTGATATTTTGTAAGGAAGATGTCCGCAAGAGTGATATAAACGACGAGAAATTAGGCTAAAAATGCTCCCTAATACCCTTATTTTGGCTCATATGCACAAGTTAAAAAACATTTGAAAAATATGTGTGCGGATGAAAATACCCTTACTAATATTTAAGAGAAAATATGCATCACTTTCAAATGAGTGTCTGTCATTCTCTATAACCAAGCCGAAATCTCTTCTCCTCCATGCCGTCAAACTCGTTTTCATTCTTGAAAAAAGGAGAAAAAATAATTTGAGAAGAAAATCTCGTTTTCATCTCTCATATAGCCGTCAAACTCATCATTTCACTCTCTTCTCTCTTCATTCTACTCCAATTTGTTCTAGGTATAGTTTAAAATAACATATTATCAAATTTCGAGATATTATGAGATCATTTATGTATTGAAAAATCATTTTCATGTTAATTTTTTGCGAGTTTTAACAAAAAAATCGCGAACATTTTCGATGATTTTCGATGGTTTTTCGATTATATTTCGATAAAAATTATATTCTCAATAAAATTTCGATGAAAATGGTATTTTTGATAAATTTCGATGCATTTTCGATGAATTTTCGATGCCTTTTCGATGAATTTTCAATAATATTTCGATGAAAATGGTATTCTCAATAATATTTCAATAAAGTGGCATTTTTGATAATTTTCGATACAATTTCGATGTATTTTCGATAATAATTCGATGAAAGTGGTATTTTTCATAATATTTTATCGAAAATATCACATCATCAAAATTATATTGAAATTCTATCAAATATTATGAAAAATACCACTTTCATGGAAATATCATCGAAAATGCATCGAAATTGCATCGAAAATTATCAAAAATACCACTTTATTGAAATATTACTGAGAATACCATTTTTGTCAAAATATCATCGAAAAGTCATCGAAAATGTATCGAAAATTCATCAAAATTGCATCGAAAAATATCAAAAATACCACTTTCATCGAAATTTTACTAAGAATATAATTTTCATCGAAATATAATCGAAAAATCATCGAAAAGCATCGAAAATATTCGCGATTTTTTATTAAAACTCGTAAAAATTAACCTAAAAATTATTTTTTAACACATAAATGACCTCATAACATCTCGAAATTTGATAATATGTTATTTCAAACTATACCCAGAACAAATTGGAGAAGAATGAAGAGAGAATAGAGAAAAATGATGAGTTTGACGGTAATATGAGAGATGAAAACAAGATTTTCTTCTCAAATTATTTTTTCTCCTTTTTTCAGAGATGAAAACGAGTTTGACGGCATGGAGGAGAAGAGATTTCGGCTTGATTAAAGAGAAGAGAGACATAATTGATTAGGGGTAAACATGACTTTTCACGTGATACATGCATATTTTACAAACTTTTATTTGGGAGAGCATACGGACCAAAATATGCCTATTATGATGCATATTTTACCTAATTTCTCTAAACGATTACTATTGATATCACCAAAAAAAAAATGTATAAGCTGAATTCATCACCAAAAAAATGTATATGCTTATTTGTTTTTGAGGTCTATTAACAGAGGTTATTTCTGCAATTAGAATTTTTTCCGGAACTGGAAATTTGATTCCAACTTCGGATGTGTTTTGGTAAAAACATACATACTCCAAGTTACTGAAAGACAGAGAAGATGCAACACCTATTATTTAGAAAAATACTATTTTTTAAATTATTTAGAAACATATCACTTTTGACTAATTGATGAAATACTTAATGTAACTGGTCCGCCTCACCTTGACATCTTTTTAATGTGGTTCTGAAGGAAAAATGATATAGATTACTTCCGGAATTGGAACTTAGTTCCGGAACTGGAAATCGGAACTGGAAATCGGATTCCAGCTCCGGATGTGTTTTGATAAAGACAAACATACTCCAGAAAAGACACAACACCTATTATTTAGAAAAATATCACTTTTGACTAATTGATGAAATACTTAATGTAACTGGTCCACCTCACCTTGACATCTTTTTACTGTGATTCTGAAGGAAAAATGATATAGATTACTTCCGGAATTGGAACTTAGTTTCGGAACTAGAAATCGGATTCCAGCTTCGGATGTGTTTTGTTAAAGACAAACATACTCCAGAGAAGACACAACACCTATTATTTAGAAAAATATCACTTTTGACTAATTGATGAAATACTTAATGTAACTGGTCCATTTCACCTTGATATCTTTTTAATGTGATTCTGAAAGAAAAATGATATAGATGTCCATTACCAGAGCTTATTTCCGGAATTGGAACTTATTTCCAGAGCTAGAAATATGATTCCCACTCCGGATGTGTTTTGGTAAAGACAAACATACTCCAGAGAAGACGCAACACCTATTATTTAGAAAAATATCACTTTTGACTAATTCTAACAAATTTTTTAACATCCAAACTCATTTATTTTGTACGAAATTTTTTCCTCCATCCGAGTGCTTTGGCAAAATGGCAACCTCAAAAACCGAATTTAGTAAAATGACTTTCTTATTTATTTTTAATTTTTTTTATTTCAATAAATGTAATTAAATATAATTAGCACTACTTAATAGATAATTAATTACTAATCACTCATTAAGGATACTAACAACATATATTATATTATACAACTTAAAAATGACTTAAAGAAAACAGTAAGAAGCCTTCTCCCCTCCTTCCAAGGAATTGGGCAAAATGACATTATGAAAAATTTTAATGTACAAAATAACTTTCCAGAAATTTTAATTAGCAAAATGACTTTCTTCCTTTGAAAAAAAATAAAAAATTAGTTTAATAAAAATTAGTTAAGATTAGTGTTAGATTAATAATTAGATTAGTGTTGCTGACTTGGAATTAAAAAAAAATTAAAAACTAAATTGAAAAAAAAAAACTTCTCTTCTCTTCGATATCCTCTCTCTCTCTCTCTCTCTCTCTCTCTCTACTTCTCCTGAAGCTCAAAAAAAGTGGGATTCATCCTCTTTAATCATGTATTGACTCCATTTTTCTCGGACAACAACTTATCTACCCAAAAAAAATTGAAAAATTGTCTCAAGTGTCATATTTCGCTGCATTAGGTTGAAGGAGAAATAAAGTGAAAAGGTTAGTTAGTTAGATCAACTTATTCTCACTTTTAAGTTATTGTTTATAAGTTTATTTGATAATATACAAGTATTTTTCACTTAAAAGTATAGTTTTACAGAAAATAAATGAGTTTAGAGGTTAAAAGAAAAGTTGGAATAGTCAAATAACAGAGGTTGAGGACGAACTGTAATTTAGCGACCATATGTTATTGAAGATGATCGAATGGTCACTCTCTTATCACTATGGTCGCTCAAGCATAAAAATGGTCGATGGTTTATGCTTGAGCGACCTTTAGTGACCTTAAAGGTCACTCTATTTTTACTAAGGTCGCTCAAACATAAAGGCAGGCCCCAAAATCGCAATAGGACAACATTCCTGAAGAGATTGGAGCAATTAAGGTAGTAGCACCAAAAAGAGAATTGACTAAAGGCAGGCCAAAAATCAGTCGCATCGCTTCACAAGGTGAGGATCTTAAAAAGCAGTATAGATGTCAGACATGTGGGCAAACAAGGCACAAAGCAAAGAAATGTCCTTATCGACGTAATCCATCTGATGTTAGAAGTACGACCGAGTAGCCATGACATTTTTATTTTTTTTATTGTATTAATTATGTATCATCCATCTTACTAGTTTTTAATATTCCTATTTGAGTAACTAAATTAACATAATTGTGTACTAGAGATACTCATTTCGTTCTCAATTACTTAGCCACGAATTTGTAATCCATAAAACAACCAAAATGACCAATATTTACATTGTGCGACCTTAAAATCTTACTAAGCGACCCTAATAGTGGCCCACTATAATTAGAGGCGACTATAATAGTCGCCATAGCGACCATAATGGTCGCTCTATGTTAATTATGCATAGTAACATAATCACATATTCACCTATTATGTTAATTGTCCATAGGCATATTAAAAATATGATTTCTCAATAATTAAAATAAATTAAATTTATTTTTGTTTATGGAACTAATTATGTGTAATATATCTTACTAGATTTCTCAATTACTAAGCCACGAATCTGTAATCCCTAAAAAAACTCAAAGCGACCAAAATTTACATTGTGCGACCTTATAATTACACTGCCCGACCATAATAGTCGCCAACTATAATTAGAGGCGACTATAATGAATGGTCGCTCTATGTTAATTGTGCATACTAACATAGTTACATTCTCACTAATTTAAGTAAAATATATTTATTTACGTTATAGTGTAATTATATAATATAGTCACCTACGATATTATTTGTACAAAGACATATTTAAAAAAATGTGATTTCTCACTAATTTAAGTAAAATATATTTATTTTAAATAATTAACACAAGTGAAACTAAGTTATAGTGTAATTATATGTCACATAATCACCTACTATGTTAATTGTGCATAGACATATTTTCAAAAAGATTAATAATTAGATTAGTGTTGCTGACTTGGAATTTAAAAAAAAATTAAAAACTAAATTGAAAAAAAAAATTCTTCTCTTCTCCTCTTCTTCGACATCCTCTCTCTCTCTCTTCTCTTCTCTTCTCTTCTCCTGAAGCTCAAAAAAGTGAGATTCATCCTCTTCAATCATGTATTGACGCCATTTTTCTCGGACAACAACCTATCTACCCAAAGATCTCACAAAAATTGAAGAATTATCTCAAGTGTTATATTTGGCTGCATTAGGTTGAAGGAGGAAAAAAGTAAAAAGGTTAGTTAGTTAGATCAATTTATTCTCGCTTTTAAGTTATTCTTTTTATGTTTATTTGATAATATACAAGTATTTTTCACTTTAAAGTATAGTTTTGTGGAAAATAAATGAGTTTATAGGTTAAAGAAAAGTTGGAATAGTCGAATAACAGAGGTTGAGGACGAACTGTAATTTAGCGACCATATGTTGTTGAAGACGATCGAATGGTCACTCTGTTATCACTATGGTCGCTCAAGCATAAAAATTGTCGATGGTTTATGCTTGAGCAATCGTTAGCGACCTTAAAGGTCGCTCTGTTTTCACTAAGGTCGCTCAAGCATAAAACCGGTCACCCAAGTTGAACGACCTTTCATTCATCTTTAAGGTCGCTCTGTTATTTATATGGTCGCTTAAGCATAAAAATAGTCTTATTTATCTTCAAGGTCGCTCCGGCATAAAGAAGGTTACTTAATGCTACTTGGCCAATATGGAAAATTTCAATAATGTTGTTTATTCCAATTATATTTATAATTTAATTTTTTAAATATTTGATAACTTAATGATTTTTTTCATATCGTCATAGGTATAGATCCCATATACGTTTCTGTAGTGCACTTAACCTCGTAAAAGCGGAATGTACTGGAGAAATTTAAACTTTCTATTTAGTTCTGAAAAATACTTTCGTGATACATCCCCTATTTACATTACAGAAATATTTACAACCTGTACAATACAAAACATCATTTTACTTCTTTTGAAAACTCCCACAGGGTCAACTATATACATATACATATCAAAAATACATATAAGTTTTTGGGATATCTTTCTTCTTCAAAACTGGCATATGAACCGCATTGGAGTGGAATAGCTCAGCCAACCTCATCATGCACCCTAATCATCTGCATCACAAGAACTAAATGAGCAATAGCCCAGTAAATGGAAATCCATGCATGCTTATGAACATTTTCCACATGAAACTCATTTAGTCTTTGTACCCTTAATTGCCTTGGAAACATTAACATTTAAAGCATATTTGGGCCCCCTCCTTGATAGAGTTCCTAACTCAGTGATATAGCAGGCATCCTCTTAATAAATAATATAACATTTGAGGCGTACCCTGTCTTGGAATTACCCTCAAGGGATTTGACCTCCCTCTTGTTTGGCTTACCCTGTCTTGGAATTACCCTCAAAGGATTTCACCACCTCTACCCACTAGGTCAGCAAGCTAAGAACCATACCCCTCTTTAAAAATAAACAACATCTAGGGTAAAGACTCTTTATTCAAATCATTTCCTGTAAATAGATATTTTGTGCACGAAAACATATTGAAAACATAATATGCCTTATGAAAATGCTATAAACAGTTTTCAAACATATATCAAACTCAATGCCATACATATATCACCTTTCACATATACAATCATATAAATAGGTCCTTGTGATGCTAGAGTGGAATTTCCACTTACCTGGTGTCCAGGAAAGTTAAATGAAAGTGAGAGACAGATTCCTTTCTCCCAGATGCTCGATGTGCTTAAACTCCTGATCATAACATTTCAATCAATACCCTTGTCATTGTTTACTCTTAAGTGCCTTTCCTTATGAACACGTCATGTAATTGATAACTAACTGTTACATCTATTGACAATAATACTCCTTACCTTTTCTTTTCTGTTTATAAGCATGTATTTCCTAGTAATCACCATGGTAGTAAGTTTATCATATCAATACTGTCCTATATATCAAAGTTTAACATTGGTAGCAATACCACTACCATGATCACATTATATGAACTTATGTCTAAGAATAATAGCATATCATCCATCTAAATGCATAGTTTAGCTAATCCCATCAGTTTCCTTATATCTCCTCACTTATTTCTATCTTTTACCTTATGTATCACCAATATAGGTCAGTTCCTTATATTCTTCACTAGCTTTCATCTTTTATCTATTGTAATACCCTTACACACCAGCCATAGGACTATAAGCTGTTATTATAATTCCTAGCTTGCTAGATCACTAAAATGAGTTCTAAACACCATAACCCATTCATGTGTATCAGTTAACCTTTCCAAAAGTTTTAAATGGAGTATTCTACTTATTAGGTCAGAAATAAACTCTAATAGCACATATCTAGTGATAAGTATAAAAGTAGACTTCAAATAGCATAACCATCACATATACAACCTATAAGTGAAATCTACTCACCTGTTTATAAGCAAGGGCTGTTTTATCACTATGCTTGAGAGGCTGCCACTTAGAACCAGGGGGTACACGTTGGGGAAGAGGGAGAGGGATGGAAAGCTTCAATTATTTGAGAAAACAAAGAGACACATCAAGAGAAAGAGAGATATGAGAGCTTTGGCTGTTTAGGGAAAAAGGAGGAAACCAGGAAGAAGAGAGAGAGATGGAGGACGTTTTTGGTTGAAAGAAATGGGGTTAGGAGTATTTATCTTACTTGAGTTCAGCCACTTGATGGCACAAGTTCCAAGACTAACTTTTATTTTGTCATTAGCCTAAGTATAAGTTAAATTAGAGGCAAATTGTAGGTGCTTATCCATTTGCTCACACAATTCCCTAGGAGCCAAGGTTGTCTCTTATCTGGTCAATAATCTAGCTATAATCTAGTTTAGGGCTTAATAAAACACTTAATAGTTGTCTCTAACATGTTATAACTATATGCTTAAACAAATCTCCCTAAATCAGATTAATTTAATACAATGGCCATTAAAGTGTGTGCAACTTTGTCCTTTACTTAAAAGCTAAAAGAACTTAGCTAATAAGCTATAATTTTCATAACTCATAGGTAAGCAAGGGTTTAAGGTGTGTTTTAGCTCCCTACTTAACTAGAAACTCAAAAAATTTTCATTTAAGCACTTCCCATGCCCATTTTCGTAACTTATACCTATACAAGAGGTTAAGATGGGTTTCAGCTCCTAATAGTGTCAAAAACTAAGGAAAATGTCAATTAGACACTTATATTACCCATACACACATCAAGCATTCTAAGGTTCTTGAATCGATCTTTCACTGCACATGTATACTCCAAGAATTTCGTTAATCAGTTAAGAAACTCAAATCACACTAATAAACATGATTTTCGGCCTATATGCATGTAGAAATAGAAATGCACCTTTAATTAGCATATCTTGAGGTGTATTATTGAAAAGTATACTAGTGATAGTTTCTGGGCACTATGACAAGTAAAAACTTAGTTTGGAGTCAAATTTTAGAATTACTCATGAAATTATGAAATCTAGATGCAAGAATGTTTATTAGTGGCATGATGCACTTATGAGAACTTTGGGCACTACAGTTTCTGTAGAATGCAATGGTAAATGGAAGAAGATGGAAAGCGGTAATTGGGAATGGTTGGGAAGTGGTTTTACCAAAGGCTTTATGGTTGACAGGAGTATCAAGTTTCTTGAATTAGTGAACAAAATTTACAATAGAGCACATATCGACCAAAGTGTATATAGTATTAAGATAACACATAAGGTCGTTGGTGATATTCATAATAAGACTGCACCAAATCACATTTACGAAGACTCAGATATTGAGGACCTTATGAATTTTTATAGAAATGATCGCGCTATTACTCTGCATGTCATCCTTGAAGAGAATCAAGATAACAGAAAAGCAGTATTTGTCAATGATTATGGTGATGGCGATGAGTTTAATAATGACAACATTTAACTTGATTTTGAGGGTTGTTCCAATGATGACTATTTTGGATGTCATATCATGGAACAAGTTTCAAATAGTGCAAGATCTATTCAGAATGATATTTTTGGTCAATATGAACATTCGTTGTAGATATGTACAGTTAGCATGGAGAATCATGAAGGGATAACTAGTTTTAATCCAACACCAGAAAAGAGAGTGCATAACGAAGGAGGTGACAAAGTTACCGAGGAAATAGATAAAGTATGTGAGGCAGGTGAAGAAGTAAACGAGGAGGGTCACATTATCCCTTACCAAGATGCTGACGTATTTGAGGAAGATGTTACCAGATTCGACTCACAAGTAAGTCCTAGAAGTGGGAGACACGATGGATCTGATTTAACAGTGGGTCAACACTTTTCCAGTAAGACCGAATTGAATTATAAGCTGAGTCTCATTGCCATTAATGGGAAATTTGAAATGAAGACAAAAAAATCAACCAAATCATTAAAGGAAGTTCGTTGTGTCAATGAAGATTGCTCATGGAGAGTTCGTGCAAGAAAGATGAAAGATTCTAATTTTTTTGTCATTAGGCAATATAATTGTGTTCACACTTACTCATTGATGAACCGATTAGTCAATCACAGACAAGCATCTAGTCGTTTGATTGGAGCTCGAATGCAAGGACACTTTAAAGATAGTAAGAACCCACCTAACCCGAAAATTCTCATGGGATTTATGCGTGAAGAAATGAAGGTTCAAATGAGTTATTAGAAGGCTTGGAAAGGAAGGCAATGGGCTCAAAATATGATAAGAGGAACGACTGAAGAAAGTTTTGCCATGCTTCCCTCATACTGCCACATGCTCAAGCGAATTAATCCAGGCACGGTTACTCACATCGAGGTTGATTCAGAGAGCACATTCAAGTACATTTTTATGGCTTTTGGAGTGGCTATACGAGGGTTTACATACATGAGAAAAGTTATTGGTATAGATACATCATGGATCAAAACGAAACAAAAAGGCGTGTTAATAGTTGCTACTACACAAGATAGTGAGTTTCACACTTACCCGATTGCATGGGGTTTAGTTGATAGTGAGAACAATGCATCATGGACGTGGTTTTTAGAGAAGCTGTAGGAGTTAATACCTGACAGTCCAGAGATATATTTCATTTCTGATAGGAATCCAAGCATTGAATATGCGGTTAGTCATGTTTATACTATGGCTTGTCATGGAGCATGTTATTGGCACGTTAAAATGAATATAAGGCGTCATTATAAAAGTTTTGCTTCGATTGGAATGTACAAAAATGCTGCTGAAGCGTATCGCATTGAAGAGTTCAATCAACACTTCAATGAGCTCCGCCAAAGATATCCAGGAGTGGCTAGGTACCTAGAGAAGGACGTGAAGTACAAAAAATGGACTAGAGCTCACTTTGGGGCCAACAGGTACGAAGTTATGACCACTAACATTGTTGAGTCTGTGAAAGCTATGATGCGAAAGGCAAAAGAGTATCCTATAACTGCCATGATTAACACAAGTGTTACTAAGTTATAGTCTAATTATATGTCACATAATCACCTACTACGTTAATTGCGCATAGACATATTTAAAAAAAAATGTGATTTCTCACTAATTTAAGTAAAATATATTTATTTTAAGTAATTAACACAAGCGATACTAAGTCATAGTACAATTATATGTCATGTAGTCACCTACTATGTTAATTATGCACAGACATATTTAATAAAAATGTGATTTCTCACCAATTTAAGTGAAATATATTTATTTTAAATAATTAACACAAGTGAAATCACCTTTAGGCAAAATGACAACCTCACAAACCGAATTTAGCAAAATGGCTTTCTTATTGATTTTTAATATTTTTTATTTCAATAAATCTAATTAAATCCAATTAACACTAATTAATGGATAATTAACTATTAAGGATCACTAACAATATATATTATATATTATATGACTTAAAGAAAACAGTAACATAAAAGGAATCCTTCTCTTTTCCCCTGCGTCGTCCAGTATCCCTCTTTTTCTCCTTCAACACTTTTCTTCACTTTCTTTTATCTACAAGTGCAGGTCTGTAGCAATATTCGTCCATATTCTCTTTTCAACAACCTCTAGACTGCAACCCAATAGAGAAAATGGAAAGTAGTGAAGAGCTTCCACCTATATTGCCACATGAGCTTCCATTGCCGCGTCCATCCAATGAATCCCAACAATTTGTAAAAATTTCAAATTTTTTTGCAAATTTATTTGAATTTCAGTTTGCATAATTTATTTAATACTCAAATTTATTATAAATTTGACATATGGTATACATTTTAAAATGTGTGCTAATTTTTAGTGTAATTTTTATTTATGAAATGTAGACCACGATATACATTTAATGCATGAAATTTACACCTTCATATACATTTCATGTGTGAAACAGTAGTGGTCTATATTTTCCCAAAAATAAGTATAAAAATGGATATTTGTGGAATAAAAATAAAAAACGAGTATTTATAAAAATATGGTTTTGAAAACGAGTGTCAATGAAATTTTCCCAATAGATTATGGTATCTTTTGCAACAGGTATTTATTTTCCAAAACACACTATTAAAATATCTGTCTCATCTAATTTCTTAAAAATTATTTATACTTTCTGTTTTCACTATTGAGGATTGAGTCTGATATATATATATATATATATATGGGCACCAATCTAGTAGGTATTTTCTTTTACCTATGCATATGTATTAATTTGGCCAATGAAAATTTATCATGCACATTTTTTTATAGTAAAAAGTAAGAAAGAGAAATAACATTAATGATGCACGTCTTTTTATGCACCTCATTATAGCCGTTAGATCACCATTAGATGATGATCCAACGGCTAAAAAAAGTACCTACACATAGGTTAAAAAAAAATACCTACTGGATTAGCAACCTATATATATTACTATCCCGCAATAACAAAAAGACTATATCATCTTATGCTCAAGTCTTTAACTTAAATGTGATAATTAAGTATCTTCAAGTGAAAATAAATTTTTAAAACATTTGTGCAATTTTTCGGACAAATAATATGTCACCGTAGCATGGTAATTGATGATATGAAATTTAAATTTAAACCAAAATGTGAAGACTAGGACGTTATATAGTTTTTCACTAACATTAACTTATATACGCTTTAGGTTTATTTTATTTTATGAAGGGCTTCTTGTCATTTTATAATGCTTCAATTAACAATAAGTCTTAATAAATAAGCATAAGTTCCCCCCACCCCACCCCTAAACATTGAATGATATATGTGAGATATCAATAAAGTAACACCACATTTTTAAAATTTGAAATTAAGTAATAATTTTTTACTTTATTAATTCTTTAATAACTAAAATTTATGGTAATTGTAACAACGAAATTAGACAAAATATTTGGATGCAAAAAAAAAAAAAAATTACATTGTGCAATATTGCAAGTAAAAATAAATAAATCTAGATGATAAATTAGTGATATACCAATCAATATTTAATTTTAGAAAGGGAAACTAGGTATAATACAACATTCTATAGTCAGTTTTAGAAAATACACCAATCCCGATGGTTTTTAGGTAACTACACTCCTTTTAGAAAAAAGAGGCGAAAAAAAAACTTATATATCCTTAAGTCAAAAGCGTTAGACATAGTGTCAAGTACTAAACAAATGTGTCTGAGAACTCGACGGGAAAAAGAAAAAGAAGTTTGAATGTTTAGCGCTAAACACGAATGTTAAGCAGCGCTATACAAGGTGTATAGCAACTCAATTCCTCCTGTCTAGCTAGTTATGGATCTCCATTTGAACATTATGAGTTAGACATGGTATCAGGAGTACTAGACACTAGTGTCAAGAGACGCCAGATGAGGTGTCTGGCAACTCGACCTCTTTTGTCTATTCGGAATGTAGACCATTGATAAGATAAGTATTAGCGGTATTTTTATATTTAAAATAATTTAAAACTTAAAAGGTGTATTTAACAAAAAATTATTAAGAATTGTGATTTTCTAAAATACACTATGACAAATATGTATTTTATAAAGGGAAAAGTTCATAAATACCCATTTTTAAAACCATATTTTCATAATACCCGTTTTTTATTTTTATTTCATAAATACCCGTTTTTATACCTTTTTGGAGAAATGTTGATCACCACTATTTTACACATGAAATGTAGACCATGGTATAGATTTCATGCATTAAATGTCTACCGTGGTCCACATTTCATGAATAAAACTTACAATCAAAATTGGCACACATTTTAAAATGTGTACTGTTCAAATTTTACACATGAAATGTGTACCTCATGGATAAAATTTACATTATAAATGTGGACCACTCATATTTTTCATATAAAATGTGGACCATAACAATGAGTATTTTTTAAAGAAGTTTTAAAAACGGGTATTTTTGAAATAAGTTTTAAAAAATGGGTATTAGGTGTAATTTTTACTTTTGCAAATGTGTATTTTGCAAAGAACCGAAAAAAAAATTGTTGCTAATATTTTTCTTATAGGAGCGGTAAAGCAAATCATGCATGAAGAGAAAAGCTATACTAGAGCGCCAGCCTCGTGGCACACTCGTCTGCCTCAGGAGGAAGAAAGCAAAGAAACCAGAGACCTCAAAGCTTGGCACACTCGTCTGTCTCACTCTCCCTCTGTAAGAATTATACTAACCCCCTTTTATATATTTTAAATCTTTTTCTTTGAGGTCCCTTGTATCTTTCTTCCAAATCCTTAAGTTTCATTTCCGAAATCTCATTTCATTAGAGGAAACAAAATTGAATTAAACAAATTTGGAGCTCTTTCACGATCTGGGTCTTCTTTCAAATCCACTAATTCTGCATATTTCACTCCTAATTAACAGCATCTTGTATAAGCGGGAGCTCTTTTGTTAAAATTAGGGTTTATTACCCCTTTTGCGTGTTAGGGCTCTTTCTTTATTGACTGTGATCTCCACTAAAATTGGAGCTTTTTAAGGTTCTGGGGCTTTCTTCTTTCCGTCTCTTGTGAGGGAGATGGGCTCATAAGTTTGATTTTTCTGCGTTTATGAACCTTCTGGTGTTGCTGGGTTTTCCCTCTTTTTTTTTTTGTTGGGGTTGTGATAGCATAAAGTTGAATACATGCTTCCTTTTTTCGTTGGTTTTGATATGTTGTTGATGGAATTCGGGCTGTGAATGTAGGATGTTAGTGGTGTTCTGGTTCTAGATTTGTTTTTGGCTGGAGACAGTTATGTCAATGAACAATAATAACCCACCGAAGAGCCTTGGGGCCTCTTCGTCGCCTTTTGGTAATGCCAGTATGGTAGCCCCATCTATCGCAAACCCCAATTTTCCACAACCACAAGGTCAACCTCAAATCCCAGCTGGGTTTCAAGGTCAGTTTCAGCTATCCCAAGCACAGGCCATTGCTCAGGCACAGTCAAAAGCTCAGGCCCATGCCCAAGCTCAGGTCCAGGCAGCTCAAGCTCAATTCCAAGCGCAGTTGCAGGCTCAGGTTCTCTCCCATAACCAGAACCAAGGCATTATGAACATGGGATCGTCTTCTCCCTCGCTTTCGACGCCTGGTAGTGCAGGTATGAAACGGATTCCTCAGAAACCTCCGGTTCGCCCTCCGGGTCTTTCCCCTCCGAACATGATGTTGCCTTTGAGAACCATGGAACTTACACCTGCGGCTCGTAGAAAGAAGCAGAAACTTCCTGAGAAGCAGTTACAGGACAAAGTGGCAGCCATTCTGCCTGAATCTGCTCTATATACCCAGCTTCTTGAGTTCGAGTCTCGTGTTGATGCCGCTCTCTCCAGAAAGAAAGTTGACATCCAAGAGGCCCTCAAAACCCCGCCTTGCATTCAGAAAACCCTTCGCATTTACGTGTTCAATACTTTTGCAAATCAGATTAGGACGATACCCAAGAAGCCAAATGCTGAGCCTCCTACTTGGACACTTAAAATTGTTGGGCGGCTTTTGGAAGATGGGATAGATCCTGATCAGCCTGGTGTTGTTCAGAAAACAAACCCCTTCTACCCAAAGTTCTCAGCTTTCTTTAAAAGAGTAACCATTTCGCTGGACCAGAGACTATATCCTGACAATCACATTATTATATGGGAAAATGCTCGAACACCTGCACCTCACGAGGGCTTTGAGGTGAAGAGAAAAGGGGATAAAGAATTTACTGTGAACATACGATTGGAAATGAATTACATTCCTGAGAAGTTTAAGCTCTCACAACCTTTAATGGAAGTTCTTGGTATTGAAGTTGATACCCGTCCGAGAATAATAGCTGCTATTTGGCAGTATGTGAAGGCCAGGAAGTTGCAGAACCCACATGACCCCTCGTTTTTCAATTGCGATCCACCCCTTCAGAAAGTTTTTGGGGAAGATAAGATGAAATTCACCATGGTTTCTCAGAAGATTTCTCAGCATTTGTTCCCTCCACAACCTATTCACTTGGAGCATAAGATCAAGCTTTCAGGAAATAGTCCGGTGGGAAGTGCTTGTTATGATGTGTTGGTTGATGTACCTTTTCCAATTCAGAGAGAATTGTCTGTTCTTTTGGCCAACTCAGAGAAGAGCAAGGAGATCGATGCTTGTGATGAAGCAATATGTGGAGCAATAAGAAAAATCCATGAGCACCGCCGGAGGCGGGCTTTCTTCCTTGGGTTTAGTCAGTCCCCGGTGGAATTTATCAACACATTGATTGAGTCCCAAAGCAAGGATCTGAAGCTTGTATCTGGAGAAGGGAGTCGGAGTGCTGAAAAGGAGCGTCGCTCAGATTTCTTCAACCAACCGTGGTAAGCCCATCCATTTTTTGTCATTGTTGATTCTCCTCATTTCTCGCATATCAAAACCCCTTACCTTTGTTTTACTATAGCATAATCGGTCACATGTAATAATCTGTTGGTCATGGGCTCATGGCTGAATTTGACGAGATGAAAATAAAATTTATGAAGCCCTGTGTCGCAGTAGAATAGTGTGCATTGTTAATATTTAGCGCTTTTGGATTATGTTGGAGACCAAACCTGGGAAGTGCTTTATTTTATCACCCCTAAGAACATGCCACTCGGTGGAAATGTTATATCATTGTCATTTCTTTAGGCCTGATTCCATTTGCATTTAACGATAGAATACGTATAATTCGTGTTTTTTTGTTTTTTCCATATCAGGGTTGAAGATGCAGTTATCCGTTACTTGAACCGGAAGCCAGTTACTGGAAGCGATGCTCCTGGAAGCGCGTGAGAGGGGGGGGGGGGGGGGGGGGGGGGGGGGGGGGGGGGGGGGGGGGGGGGATTCTTGAGCTGTTGATATGGCAGTTTGTTATTTGATCTTTTCACTTGAGAACCAAAGATGGCTTAGCAATTAGCATCATATTTATGACTGCAATTTTTGTGTAGGAATGGAGAAAGTAATCAAGATATATGCTCTGCTCTCCCCTTTAACAACTACTACTTATCCTTTGCTTCTGTGATGGTTATGATTTTATGTACAAATAGGTTATAATAGTTTCATCGATGCTTGATTTGTAACTTAGAAATGTTGTATTTGCTGCTGTCTCAGACGCTGTATTTTGTGTATTTCAAGTTGGCTTTGATAAATTTCTATTGGATTATTTGACCAAATCCCCCACTATCAACTACAAAAGATCTCTCTTTATCAATTCTATTCTTTTTCCCACTTGAAATGTTCGTAATTTAGTGTTTTTCTTCTTTTTTCTTTTAAATATAATTTATTCCCCTGAATGAATTATGTCAATGAAGAAGTCAAGGTCAACTAAACTGGTCCTTGGTTGCACACTAATGTAGATATGTATGTTTGTCTATTTTTTCAATTCACCGAGTTATTCGAGCAAATAAATTCACCGAGTTTGTATTTGGAAAGTGGAAACTAATATGAAAACGACACAAACTTAACAAACGACAATAGTGATGGGAAGCGACAATGTTTAAAAATTATCTGACAAAAACATATGAAATATAACAAACGACTATACTGTGCTTTTTAATTAAAAAGAAAATCGATAAAAAAAACCTAATTAAGAACGACAATAACATTCAGACGACGAAAACGTATATAAAAAAAAAAATACAAAATTTAGGACCAGACAACGTGAAAACGACAGAAGCACCATAAAACGACAATAAATACTTACAAACGACGACGAATCTAAAAAACGACAACAATTATTTTGATTTACTTCTTTTTGAAGAAGCGGGAGTGAGGGAGGGGGAAGATTGAAGAAGAAAGGAAAAGGAAAAATGGCGGGAAAGGAGGAAGGAGAGAGGGGGTCTGGTTCGGCGGCGGAGGAGGAGGTGTGCTGGCGGAAACAAGTGGACGATAACCTGAAGAGGCTCCACTCCCTCCTCTTCGGCGCCGAGGCCGCTCTCCAGAAGCGCGATTTCTCTTCGGCTCAGATTTTGGGGCTCCGCCTCCTCGGCTTCCTTGACTCCCACTCTCACTCTCACCTCGACCGCGCCTTCCTCCGCCCCATTCGGCGCCAAGCTGTCTCCGGCGTTGACTCCGCTCGCCGCTCCCTCATTCCCGATTCCGATCGGTACGCCTTAATCTCTCTCTCTCTCTCTCTGGAGATAATGTAATTGTTCTATGAAAGGTTTTTAGGGCAGCTTCTTTGAATTTCTCATGTCAAAATTTACTTATCGCTGTTTCGTTCCGTTTCGGTTACATCGATTATTATATTTTTTACGTTTTCGAACTTGAATATTCTGCTAGAGATCGAGCCGTATGAATTTTTGTGGAATTATTTTTTTCAATGAATTTGGAGATTTTGATCTAGAAGTGCTTTGTAATTAACAAGATGCACTGGTACATTTGGTCGACTATTCGGAGATTTTATTGTTTGTATAACCAGCAATATATAGTACATTAGACCTTTATGAATGAATTTTCCGGCTACGTTTAGCGAACGCACTTATGTTTGGGAATGGTATGAATCATTTCGAAGTAGCCCTAGTTTTCTCCTTATGCTTCGATTTGGGAATGGTACAAAGCATTTCGAAGCTCCATTTAGTGCTGTTTATGGTAACGGTTTCAATGCTAATTTGTCTCCAGGAAAGCATTTGAGCTAGCAAAGAAAGCCCCAGCATGTGTTTTTGGCTCAAGCGGGGATATTGACATTGACGAGAAAATAAAGCAGTCGAAGTACTTCCGAGCTCTTCTTCAGAAGCCTAATGGAATGGCTCTAAATGGATTGGTATTATTTCCGAGCATTACACAAATTTTATATGGTGTAGCTTATGGACATTTTCTTGTTTGTCCTTTCTTTTCCTTTTTTTTTTTAAAAAAATATTCCGGTCTCCACGTTTAAAACGATTAGGCATGCTAACAATTAACTTTCCTCTATACAAGCAGGACAAGTTGGGTAGCAAGGCATCCAAAACAACAAATCAAGCAAAGCTGACAACATTGAAAAACAACATACCAAGGGATAGTAATGGCATATCTAAGAATTACCCAAACTCTGGAAGTAACAACTATGATGAATGCACTATTGTAGAAAAGCCTCTGTCATTCCATAAGCAGACCAAAATTCGGAGGCTTTCCTTTAATCAAAACGTTGAAGAGGAAGAAAGAGCTTATGGACCTACCTTGGGAGCAAAATGGGTGCATATGGATAGCGGTAGCCCCAGCATTAAGTCCCCCTTAAGCACTGAAGAAAACAATGAAGTTTCTGGCAATGGATTTGTTACTGCAAGAGCAAAATTGGTAAGTGTTTCTTATTGCAGTTTCCCTCTTATGTGTGTTTGTACCATTCAAACCTGGGGAGTTTCCCTTAGTTCATATAAACTTTTAAGCGTGTTATTCAATGTCTCTCCCACATTAAAACCCATACCATCCATGCTTGCTATTGTTTTGGTAAATGGATTAAGTTTGACTTCATAGCTTTGGCACCCAACATAATAATTCCATCAATCTTAGTTGAGGTAGATGCATTTCCAAACATAACGGGTTTCTCAATTTCTTTAGGTAGAAAAAGTACTTTAACTGGACAATACTTATTTCGTCTCCATGGAATTTTCTGTTCACTATTGTATGTTATCTGAACTTGACCTAGCTCAGAAAATATTTCATTTATCCTCTTAACAAATAGGAAATGGATGCAAGGCAAAAAAGAGGGCAATCTGAATCACCAAATGCTTCGGTTTCCCCACAGAGTGATAACAATGCCCCAAGGGGTTATGCTGTGCGATCCTATGGGTTTTCACGCCGTGGAATTCGTGGTAATTTTGTTCCCCCCATTAGATCCAATGGTGGCAGTTCATTGAATACGACTTCACGAATCGCTGGAAAGAGGGATGATTCATTAGATGACACAACGAAGAGATGGTGAGTGGTTTGGACATTAGTTTTACATATATATGAGGTACATTGAGCGGGATCAAAGAACTAGCAGACCAACAGTGTGATGATAGTATTAAGTATTGTTGAAAGGTCTTATCTTATACGCTCCCAATAGTAAAACAACTATAAGTGGCTCAGAGTTTCAACCGTATTAGTCTGTCTACTCAAAATTTACTTCCCCTAGGTTTTTTTCAAGTCTGTTTACTGCATTACACCGCAGTTGTGAGATCAATTGGGAAATTAGGTTGGATTTCAGTTTCATTTCATGAAATTATATTGTTACACACTATGCTCTATATCACCTATTTTTCCTGTCCTATGGATCTATTGTGGTTTTGGATTAGGATAATGATGGTAAATTTGTGACTTCAGTTTGGAATTGCTATGTGGTCCCGATGGTGAGCTTCCAGAAAAATTAAGGAATTTGGAGCCTCGTCTTATTGAACATGTTAGCA
The DNA here is from genome assembly GCA_002914845.1 of Trema orientale. Classification (NCBI taxonomy): domain Eukaryota; kingdom Viridiplantae; phylum Streptophyta; class Magnoliopsida; order Rosales; family Cannabaceae; genus Trema; species Trema orientale. The sequence continues at coordinate 851,126 of JXTC01000045.1, forward strand.
ATGAGATTATGGACAAGGATCCCAATGTTCGGTGGGATGATATTGGTACCATACAGTGTTCCAAACTTCCTTTTAAATTCTACGTTTTCCTATTTGGTGCTATCTCTGTAGCAGCGATGCTGTTCTGATTAACACAGTAACTTGACAATGTTTGCAGCTGGTTTAGAACATGCTAAAAAATGTGTGACCGAGATGGTGATATGGCCTCTATTACGTCCTGATATATTTAGAGGTTGTCGTTCTCCTGGAAAAGGCCTTCTTCTCTTTGGTCCACCAGTAAGTGCTGAATCATTTTAGGCAGGGGTGGCACATGAGTTTCTGGCAAATGACGTTTACACTTGTTGTTTTTTTAGGGAACAGGCAAAACAATGATTGGAAAAGCCATAGCTGGAGAGGCCAAAGCTACATTCTTCTACATATCTGCCAGTTCACTAACGAGCAAGTGGGTATGTGTCATTTCTTTTCGCTTTGGTATGTGGGGATACAACGACAAATTTTTGTTTTCTTTAATCTTTCTGAAAAGTATTGAAATGATTGGGAAATGTTTAAGGCGTAACTTGAGGTAATACTGCTTTCATTGTTGTTAAAACTTTGGATTTATCCTACTTTTGAATTATTCAGAAAGTGACTGTTCACACCCCTTCGCTAGATTTTCCAAAACCTAACTACCATGCCATCTTAGAGAACATACTAATTTTTACAGCTTTAATGATGCTGGTAGATTGGCGAGGGTGAAAAACTAGTAAGAGCCCTGTTTGGAGTTGCCTGTTGTCGTCAGCCAGCTGTGATTTTTGTTGATGAAATTGATTCCCTTCTTTCTCAGGTAAGGTATGTTGTGGCTTTGAAAGAATATTGGTTGCCCTTAATGGATCAGTGCAGTTCACTGAGAATGGACTTCTAAATACAAAAAAAGTTACTGTAAAGATAAAGATTAACTTCAATGACTTTTACACTCGAGAAATTTCTCTGAATCTAGGATATTGTTCCCCAAGTACATGGAGTATTAATCCCTTTCAAGTATCTTGTAGTATTGTACTTTGGTTTATGAAATGACCACTTCAGATTTCTAATCACGTATCATTCACCATTCCTCGTTTTTGAATACTTCGGCTGATAAAATTTTCATGCTTGCAGCGCAAGTCAGAAGGTGAGCATGAATCGAGTAGAAGACTTAAAACACAATTCCTCATTGAAATGGAAGGCTTTGACAGTGGCAGTGAACAAATTCTGCTTATAGGTGATTCTTAAACAACGCAATCTTCTTCAACTTAGCAGCAGTTCTGATATATTATGATATATCTAGTGTAGTGTCTTCTGAAGACAATAGCTCTAATTAACTCTCTATCTTTTTCCTCCGCAATATTCTGGGTAATCTGCACTGTAATTTCACATATAAATACATCATCCAGGAGCAACGAATCGACCCCAGGAACTTGACGAAGCGGCACGGAGGCGACTTACTAAGAGGCTTTATATTCCTTTACCTTCTTCAGGTGCAATTCCGAAACACAAATTTTAATCTACTGATGATGTTTGGTACTTGGAATTCGAGGCTAACGAGCTGTTGGTCATAATGAAGAAGCGAGAGCCTGGATTGTACAAAATCTACTAGAAAAGGATGGATTATTCAAACTTGAAAAGCAAGATATTGATACCATTTGCAAATTAACTGAAGGTATCTAATCCATGCATTTTAGAGCCGAATCCATCTTCTTCTCCACACTGCTTTGTCACATTGAAGTATAAACTCCTGTTTCTGTCTAATATTTCTTGCTTGACACTTTGTTTTCAGGGTATTCAGGATCAGACATGAAAAACTTGGTGAAGGATGCGTCTATGGGTCCGCTCAGAGAGGCTTTGAAGCAAGGTATAGAAATAACAAAGCTGAAAAAGGAGGATATGCGGCCGGTAACTCTTCAGGTAAAATCAGCATGAAATACAAAACTTGAGGGTTCCGTAGTTTTAGACATTACAGCACAGAAATTTGAGACTTATTTGCCCGTTCTTACAGGACTTCGAGCATGCATTTCAAGAGGTGAGGCCTTCTGTTTCCTTAAATGAACTTGGTACCTACGAGGAGTGGAACAAGCAATTTGGAAGCTTGTCACTCTAAGCATCAACTTTTAATAATGCAAAGAGTCATGTAATATCAAATTATAGATTGATATGCTCCGCCTGCTTCTTAATTTGGTAAAATCCACATTTAAAAAGAAAAAAAAAAAAAAAAAAAACCGGTAAAGCATCCTACTAGTAGGCTCGTAGCCCGTCAATAATAATAGCAGTTGAAAGAAAGAAATTGATTGATCTACCAACTGCCTGAGGAATTAGATTCGGAAGCTATGGTCCTCTATTAAAATGGTCTAAAAGAAATGCAGTGAATTCTCTGTGCTTCCCACCGAATAATATTAACAAACAATATGATAATATATCCCCGTTTAAAAAATAAAAATAAAAATGAAATTATTGAAGAACATGTGAAACAATCGTTCCATACACGCATGTGCATTCTTCTGACCAGGATTTAGAGCAACCTTACAAAGCCCTATATCTTCACGAGTATGTTCTCCCTTGTGATTCAGTATCTTTGAGGTCTGACTAATGGTGCTGATGATCAAGATCCGTGAAAGTTGCTGGAAAAGCTATGTATATATTTTAGCTGTATGATTGTCGTACACAATGGTTTCTTTGAGCTATAGTTTATACAAGGAGGCATGTGGCATGTTATGCCGTCCAACAAATCTTTAATCAAAACCATTGACCTCACTAATTTAATGATTTGTTTAGTTTTATCATAGTCAGTCTCTCGTGCTAACCAAAACCTTGAACCCGCCGGCCATGTGGGCAGTTAGAAGCGGCACAAAAACCGGCCTGTCCGAACCGAAGGATCTGATCTCGAATCGTCTGAGAATGGAAGCCAACACATATTTCATCTGAATGAATGCCATCTCCTTTCCAAGACATACCCTTGGACCAGCCTGAAAGATTGGAAACTTATAGGGACATACCTTCTTCAGAGATCCTCCTCTCTCTTTGTCCGGTTCAAGAAACCACCGGTCTGGCTTGAACTCCAACCGGTCTTTTCCCCACAAGGCTTCCATTCTCCCCATCCCGTAGGGAAAATAGGTCACTCTATCTCCTGCCCGGACATGAGTCCTGTCCGGTAACAAGTCATCCACTATTGCGTGCTTTGAGTCCCAAGGCACTGGTGGGTAAAGCCTCATGGACTCACAAATACATGCCTTCAACATCTTCAACTTTTTCAACGATTCATAATCTAACTTACCTTCTTCCGTAACAATCTTAATCTCTTTCACCACTTCTTTCTCCACATCAGGGTGACAAGAAAGCGACCAGAATAGCCATGTCATTGCTGCTGAAGTCGTGTCCCTCCCAGCCATGATGAAGCTTATCACCATGTCCCTTATCACCTCCTCATCATGACCAGCCTTGATCAACCGAGTCAGAAGATCTTCATCGCCGGTGGACTGAACTCCGCGGTCGATTTTTCTCTTCCTTCGATGAATTATTTCCATGACATGGTCATGAACTTCCTCAACCGCAGCTTTCAGCCTTCTCTCCGACCCAACTCCAAGCCATCTCTTGATCTTCCAAATTATAAACAAAGGCGCCGCACCACGCCGCGCGCATATCTCCGACGCTGCGTCGAAAGCTCTCGCGAGTGGCGAGACCGGCGTAGAAGGGTCCAAGCAGCACCGGTCAATCCCCAAAGAAACTTTGCATATGACATTGAACGCAAACCGTCTCAACAAATCTTGTAAGTCCACTGCTTTGTCTTCCGCGGCCAATGAATCTATCAACGGCAATAGTCGGTTTTCGACTTCTTCCACCAAGGTGTTCATGACGTACTCTTGTAAAGACTTGGTGGTGAACTCATGGCTGGCTAGCTTTCTTTGAGTCCGCCAAAGCTCTCCATCCACATTGAATATCCCATAGCCAAGAAAATCTCCAAGAATTTCAGTGAAGGGTCTTCCTTTTGGGAAGTTGTTGAAGTTGGCTTTGAGCATGTACTCAACGTTTTCCGGGTTCGCCGTCACTATGGTCCGCCGCGCCCCTAGACGGTTGACCACTATGGTGTTAGTTGCCGAGTCTGAGAGGAGTTCAGTGTACCAGTCGAGAAGGCGGTACCGATTCTTGTAGAATGAAATCAAGCACCCGATTATCGGGTAGCTCGGGGGGCCGCCATGGCGGCGTCTGAAAAGCTCACCGAGCACTACTGCTCGCCGGAGCTCACGCAGAATTAGGTGTGTCAAGTAGAAAAATATTGACACGAAAACAAACGGCAGTGGCTGAAGTAAGAGAGACATGAATAATGTTACGGCCATTTTGACATGAAAATAGGCCTTTAAACGGACGATTTGGATTGATGTTGGCGTTTTACGCTTTGGTTGGGAGTATTGGTACTAAACAAAATGTAGCCGCGACCATATTATTTTTAAGTTAGCTGCTCATTGGCTTTTATTTTAAGTAGAGTTAGAAATGGCTGTATTTATAATAATAGTCTCATATATGATAGATTGCTTAGTTTTGTACTTATACGCATCCAAACAATTTTTTAAAGTGTGCAGTTGTTGTACACAAGTCGGTGCATTATATTCCAATCATGGAAGAACATGCTATGCTACTACTATATATGTGCCCCATTAAATATTTTCTTCCATGCATTATAGATTTCCTTTTTCTTGTCTTTCCCTTTTTTTCTAACACGAGTACCTCAGAAAAAATAAGAATAAAAGATCCTAGAGAGTTTTGATCCATGGCTTTTTACTTTGACTAGGATTTTATAGTTTGCACCGTTGACTCACCACGCTGAGCTCTGTAGTTTATCTATGAAGTCTGTATGTTATAAGACCACAATGGAGGAACGCATTTATGTTATTTTACTTAATTAATAGATGTTTGTGTGTTTTTTTTTTAAAAGTGGGGCTTAACTAATGACCACCACTTACTACAAATTAAAGGAAAATGGCACACACACACACTACCAAGGTTTGAATCCCTGACTCCCTCAAACACACACATACAACTCTCAAATCTTGGACCAATTGAGCTAACCCCAGTTGGCTAGATGTTTGTGTGTTTATATATATATATAGCAATGACTAATGAGACTTTATTATGTGAAAAAAGTCATACGGCACCAATACCATAATGACTATTAATCAATCTATACGGGTGATTTTAACTAACTGGATATAAGTTTCACCTAAAATTGAATAGACACGTGTGTAGTGTTAGTTTCCGTCTACCATATGTGCCCATAATAGTACTCTTTTTTTTTCCCCCGCACCTTTTGATTTTAATTTCCATTTAATTTGGCATGCAAGTGAGAATTTCGTCTGTACTGCAATTATTTTGATCTTGCTGTGTAGTGAACAGTTTGGTCTTCTCATAAAGGTGAAGTATTACTTTTTCTCGGTTTTATTAATTTGTTTCTTCGAAACTTTCTCTTCATCTCCTTTAATTAACGTCCACAAAGGCATTTATTTAGATTATAGTTTTTATTATATACAGCATGTGATGGAAATGGGTGTCTCCTCTACGTCTTGTCAATCTCTTTCATACTGTCTATACCCATTAAGTCGCTTAAGTACAGACATGAATGCAATGAGGACAATTTGGAATCGAGAAAGAGAAAAAACCAAAACCAAAAACAAGCCCACGGCTGAAACCGAAAGAAGTATAATGCGAGAGGAATAGGAAGCGAGAGATATATATATATATATATATGGATGAGGAATGCTTCAAAGTAAATAATTGAGTACAGCCTCGAATTCATTAGGCATTAACAATAAGGAATGTGCTAAGCTTATTCGTGACAACACTCAATAATATTCTAGATGGTTGAGCTTAGTCAAACATGTAGACATTAGACGTTACATTTGTCTAACTGTAAAATTACTCGTTAAAACAAAGTAGAAGAAAAAGAACAGTGGCGCCTCCTCAGGACCTCACTAAACACATCAAGTTGCATAAAATGACAAAACAGTTTACCCCAACGAGACTGCAGGTCTCTAGTGACATCAAGACTTTTCAGTTATGTTTCCCTTCGTTTAGTTTAAAATTAAATTAACAACCTCTGATCGTTCAACAACAAAAGGAATCTTCTCAGCCACATTAAATATCATTAATCCTTGTTTTTTCGGTTGCTTATAGCCTTATATATATATATGTTAAATGGCTTCCCCACCTAAACAAACGTGACTAAAATTAATATATTTAGATTAAAAATCTGTCATGGTATTATTTTATTTTAGAGCATTTGAACAGTATAGCAGAAGACCTATTTGTCATGCGTATGATTAAATAATGATTTGTTTTTGGTCTGAAATTAAGTGTGAGTGATTAAATCTAGTAATTTTAACTTATAGTTTTGATCGGGGGCTGGTAAAGAGACGTTACAAATCCACGCGTATTGAAAAATATTTTCATGCAGACCAAGGAGAAAAGCTATGGGGATCGAGTATTAATAAACCCTTTCTTCAATTCTTTTCATTTAGTGGAAATTAATCGTTTTCTTATACCCTTATTGCTTATCGGTTTTGTATTATATGTTATCATTCCTCATATCTCAATGTTATCCTATTGTTTCTTTCGTAACATGTGCAATGTTACAGTCGATTCCAAAGTTTTAAATATATATAGCACAAATGGAGAAAAAAGTAGGAAGACTCGGACAAAATTAGATGCTCCAAGTGCTTAGGCAAATGATGGAGAAATGGAAACTCGGGGAAAGTTGATAGAGAAAGTAAACAAATTATTTGTTAATCAAAAAGGTAGATATTGATATGGATTTTCTCCTTCAAAAAAGTTGACTACCCACCATTCACACAGGTCAATCTGAAGCTGTAAATATGAGTCTTCTCCTATTGGGCATATTTATTATTATTTACTTCAGGGGAAATAAACAAGCGAGAAATAAAGAAAGAAAAAGAGAGTGGTAGCCTCGCACCCAGTCTGACCGCTGAGATTTGCATTATTGGGGGGTCCCAACAATTTCATTGATGATTCGTAAGGAGTGGGGAAATATGGCCCAAACTCTGCACTGATGCAATGAGCCAACCCAGAGAACTACCCTTGGCCACACTGCCAGCCCCAGGCACCATCCAAATGCAAGTGCATAAAAAGAAGCTTCAACAACTGTCAGAACTTAGTGAACAGTTTCAACATGTTCAAAACATGGACTCAAAGTTCTATCCAAAGAAAAAGAAAACAGTCACTCATCAACTCTCACTGACACCACTTATTACAGAAGACTGTTTATTTTTCATTTATGTTCATTATTTGATCTACATGGCTGAGTGACCAACTCGAACTTGGACCCTATGCCATGAAGTGTTGAGTATACCCCTTAAGTTCCAAATGTCTTCCACATTTTCTGGTTGTACATTTGCTGCTGAATCCACCTGCCCATTAGTTTTAAAAAAAAAAAAATGGAAAAGAAGGGAAGTTATAATAAGGTAAGAGCAGCAATAATAAAATTGTAGCAGGTGATGGAAAATGACTTCTTTTGATGGACTGTAGTGTGTATATTTGTGTGTGCGCACCAAAACACGTGTGGTGATCAAAAGGAGAGGAGATTTCAAACTTCAGTCATAAAATCATTAATCAAGTAATAATAATTGGCAGACAAATGGACTTTATTTTATCTAAGATCTCCATTAACAAGATGTTAAAATTTTATATTAGTTGTCACCAACTTCAAGCACATATACGTAATGTATATCCGTATTCGACGATTCAAGTCTCAAGTACTTTCTAAAAACTAATTACACCTAGAAGCCAAGTACACCAAAAATGGGGCCGGGAAACGTACTATCTGGGCTCCTGGAGATGATTCTTTTTCAAGAACTAGCTGACAAATGTTAACAACTCATGAAGAGGAGAGACTTGGGATTATAAAGGCTTTTAAATTGTTGTTGATGCAACTAATGCATCCAAATCCACATCACTATTAGATTAGGATAAAACTCACGGTCAATTATGTCAAGGATCTTGACATCACAAATCCATAATCATCTAATTAGCAATTCATAAAACTGGGCAACTATACACGTAGAAGATTATATTATTTGAGAGTTTCCGAGTGAGTATGCTTGTGAACACGTGGACATATGTTTGACTTATGGATAGAATAGTACATCTACCTTTGTTTTTGCTCTGTAATTTAAAAAAGAACAGGTGTAAGCCTATCTTGTGAAAGTGAAATGATTCAAAGAGACTTGCCAACTTGAACATTTCTGGTGTTTTAATAAGCAATAATGGCCATGTCGGCCAAAACCCCACCATCCCAGTTGACAGGTCCAGACCTACTGTTTTACTATTTTTCATGATTTGTGTTGTGTACTTCAAATGACATTCCATATACTAACCGTCATTCATGACGTAGACTATGTATTTTATATGGTATGCGTCCTAATCATGAAAGAACATATTAGGATAACATCCCATTTTGTGCAAACTATCTTCCTTTGAATAGGACTAATGAAAATGCATTCCAGAGAATTAGTTTTTGAATATCAGAATTATAAGAGATTTGGACAAAATTAGAAGTGTTTCGGGCTTGAACGACATTTTCAGAATATTTTTTTAAAACTAGTTATTTACTTATGACCTATAATAAGAACAACAGGTCATCAATAAAATGACCATCGGTCATAATAAAAATGACTAGTTCTGAAAGAGTCATCCTCAAAATGTCATTCAAACCCAAAACACTCGAGGTCCATTTCCAGAGTTGTAAATGTGACGTACTGCTTTGGCAACAATCTCTGTGTTGCGTTGGACGTCACCCGTGGCTTCAAAGAGCACCCACGCCCATTTGTCACTGCTTTCATCATCTGATACATAGGGGATGCCAGTCTTCTGGTATCTGGAGGCTTCCACCCAGGTCTTCCCACCATCAAAAGACACATCTACCCTTTCAATGCCACGCCCACCTCCTGATGCAGCATATCCACTCACTGTTACCTGAAGCAGAATACATGTTTCAACAAGATTATAAGTCACCTGATAAAGAATAAACTATTAAGACGTCCACCTCTACCACCTGGTGCGGAGTCAGCATGTCAACTTCCTCTATTTGGAGTTTGGTCAACAGATAAGGAGAAACATTTCCAAAGTATCTCATGCAACAAATAATTTATAAAGATAAAATAAACGAGAAGGGAGAGGGTGGCAATGACATATATGGTATAAACAAGCTATCGGGTTTACTGTACAAATTGCCCCACTTCTCCGGTTGGCATAATCCAATGGGAATATTAGTATTACCATTCTGAAATGAGAATTTTCTAATGTATAAAGAGAACGAAATAGATCCTGTAAAAGTGCACTTAAAACTAACCTTTCCAGGCTTTACTGCATTTGCATCCTCTAAAGAACAAATTACACTCTGTCAATCAGCAAAGTTATAAATCAGAAAATAAAAAATAATAATCAGTAATAATATAATAATTAAGGAAAAAAAAATGAAACAATACTCGAAAGATCCATTAGTCTATCTGTCCGGCTATTATTGGAAGATAACTGGTTTTTTCTTTCTTTTTTCTCCCCCTATGTGTATCCATCAGAAGATCCTTAGATGCAGATTACATCAAAAGTATAAACTTGCATTTTCATTTTTAACTTAAACAAATCTATCAACTAAAATTTTACAGGAACTCAAATGAAAACAAGAAGAGTTTCAATATAGTGCACATTGTATTTATAGTAAGAAGCATCAACTAATCTAGCAAGGAGTACCAAAAGAAAATACCTGCACAGGGAAATCCATTTGCGGTCTCCTGGTATTCCAATTAATGTTATCCCAATCCACTGAAGGGGGAAACATTTTGTAGTCTTTTTGCATAAAAAAACCCTGCATGGTTGAATGCAAACTCAAAAACATAAGAATGTGCGGAAAGTAAAAAAGCCACAAACTTGATAACGAGTCATTTCCAAACCTGGCATTCTTCTGCAACCACATTTATAGAGTCAAGCCATTTGACAGAGCGTGCACCAATAACACCAGGGACAACAACGCGCAACGGATATCCATGATCCCTATTCAGAGGCTTTGGCATGACAAAAACAGCAAATAAATAAAAGAACAACATGCTGATACATTGTGTTCCAAAATTTAGAGCAATGAAAGAAAAAGATGCAGAAAATTTAATGCAGCTGATATATTTTCAAGTGGCACAGAAAACTTTAGTAGTTTGGAGAGGAGTATATGTGTCAGGGCCCAAGACAGTGCAGGTACAGGGATCTGAAAATCACCTATTCTAAAACCATGTTAGATTAGTAATTTCCTTGAAACTTAAGCCTCTAGGGTGGAGAAGTGTTGGCTCGTATATTCTAAACACCAGTTTTTGTAATGTAAGAACAATAGTAGATTGGGAAAGCCCCTTCTCAAAGAATAGCTGAAGATCCAGACTAAGGGTGTGGAATACAATGCATTTTGGCCCATATTGCCTAGTTACCCCCATAAGCTGGTGTCTCTAAGGCTCAATGCTCTTCGAAAAGTGGATATATGCATATATACCTGAGGTATGTCAATCACGCCCCACGAAAAAACCCACCCCGTTTAATTAACAGGGCAGGGCGTTTAAAAAAAAATCACTTTTTTTTCCTACAGAAATTATTTAGATATTGATTTTTTTTCCTCCTTTTTTTCAGAGGATATTTTATTTCTCTTATCTGCACATATAAATAAGGATATTTGGAATAAGATGTCAGCAATTTCTGGCTACTTACTATTATTACTATCTTTTGTTGAAAAAAACAAAAACTTTTATTGAAACAAAAGGTAAGCACGAAACACAACAAACTGGCAGGCCATTAATTCCTCCGAGACTACAACACAAGATTAGAAAACACAAGAGCAAAGCACACCAAAGTAAGTAGAGAAAGTAAACCTAGAAACTACAAATACCTAGCTAGGAAGGGAGACTATAGGAATGATAATCCAAACTTGTCAATTACGGAGAGCCTAGTTGGCCATTGCTCATAAGTCATATAATGCCTTGGCCTGTATATTAAGCTCGTGATTGTGCTCAAGGTTGACTGCAGAAATCACCCCTTGTCTATTATCTGTGACTTTAACTCTGATTAAAGTTTTGCAATTTGTTCTTTTACTTCTTTCTCAAACTTTTTATATAGTTTAATGTTCTTCAGAACTTCCCTTGAACAAAGAAAAATATGAACGAGTCAAATCTTTCTTTCTTCGAGAGAAGGTCTGAAGAGCATTAAAGCAGATAGGAAGTTTGAAAAAGAAGTAAAAAGAACAACTTGCAACACTTCAATCAAAGATAAAGTCACATATAATGGACAATGGCGATCTCTGCAGTCAAGGCACAAGCATGTTATATGACTATGAGCATGGCCAAATAGTTTTTTCGTATTTGGCATTCCTATAGTCTCCCTTCCTAGCTAGGTCTTTCCAATTGCTTAGTTTCCAGGTTTGCATCCTATATATGCTATGTTGTGCTTTGCTTTTGTTTTGTATTTTCCTTTTCTTTTACTAATCTTGTGTAGTCTCAGGGAATTAGTTGCGCCAATATGTTGTATTTCTGTGTTTCCCTCGTTTAAATGAAATTTGCTTTTTAGAAAAAGATAGTAATAATAATAATAAGTAGCCAGATATCTTATTCCAAATAAAATTCCTTAGTTATATGTGTAGATAAGACAGAAATAAAATATCCTCTAAAAAAAAAAGAGAAATAAATTTTTTTAAAAAAAATCAATATCTAAATAAATAACTTTGTTGTAGAAATTTAAAATTAATTTTGATTTCTTTTGTTTCTAAAAAACAGGTTTTATTTAAAAAAATAATAAATAAATAAATAAATAAAATAAAATAAAAAAGCTAAACCAGGCAACTGGGCAGGGCAGTTTACCTGTCGACCCGTCGGTAATGCCCCGCCCTGTTTATTAAACGAGGCAGTTTTTTTGCAGGTGACTAAGTGGGCATATGAATGTTGTGAATAATAAAAGGCAAAAAATAAAAAAGAAAAAGAAGCATTCATAAAAAATATGTATGATAGTAAAAAGGAAAGAAACAACAAAAGAATTGTCAAGCATGAGGTTGAGTCTGCAAAAAGCAAAGGTGAGTAGTTCAAATCCATCAAATAACTTTATAATAGACAAGCATGATATTAACGTCAGGTTGGAGATATTAAGTTACCTCTCCATTCATCTCATAAGCAAGTAAAACATCTGCTTCAGGGTTTGTAGCCTGAATTAGTGGAATAGATGCCTTATAAGGGCCTCCATTTTCCTCCTATATTTGTTGACAAATATGGAAAACTTCGTAAGACAGAAATTCTATTCGTAAAAAATTAAGGGCAACAGCAGAAAAAGAATCAGACTAATTCTTAGGAGGCCGAGTTTGTACCTTACACCTATCAACACTAACAAATTCAACGTGTTTGCCTCCTGATTTACTAGAACTTGACAACTTAGGTATTCCAACAAGTTCCAGAATGTCAGCCAATTTGGCACCACCCCACACAGCTGACAAGAGATTAAAGAATGATAAATATTATAAGCTAAAAGATCATTTGCTCTAGCTATTTTCAATTCAAGATGATTTTGAACTCTTCTAGCAAGAGAGAGATGACTAAAACTCTTCAGAGAAATGTTATAAAAGTAACGTTCTACTATAGAAAGGTTTAAGATTATACACTATAAAGACTAGCAGGCACAAACACAAAAAGAGTTACATCTCGTCTTTGAGAAAGTTATAAACTTAAGGAGTTGCATCTCATATTTGATAAAGTCATAAACTATGAAATCATGTCTATTCACTTTTAGGGCACATTAACTAATATATAATGAAAAGAATCATAAAGGGAAAGAGTTAGGAAAGCAATGGGAAGCATTCAAAAATTGTCATCCCTTCTCAATTTCACTAATTGTGTAAGAGGATCTCAAATTATGTGTCCCAAATGTGTAAGTAGACACATGAATGGAAGGTAAAGGAAGTTATGGTCCATTACGGATTAGTGAACATAGCCTTAATGTATTGGCATTTCCAAAATCAGAATCAATTTTTGATACGAATCTCCACATTTTGACAAGATTTACATATCATGGCACAAGAGGTTTCTTTAGGAGAAGAAAGTGAAACACATAGCGGTTTGAAGACGTAGGCAGTTACATTTCCGCAGATCAGAGATGTATCAATAATCTAATATCACCCATTTTGAACCATTGCAAAGCCTTACACTTAGCTTTCCTTCACATCATAATCATTGAAAATAGCACATAATACAAAATTAATGATGCATTCATAATTGAACAACAAACCGTTCCCTATAGCAGAGACATCCCAGCCAACTCCCTTCACAGTTCTGGTTTTGCTCATAGCCGTTCTTCTATTGCCCGCACACTGTATAATCCCAAAAACCCAATTCAATGATTCCATAAAAAAATAATCAGAAACAGAATTAACGGTCTAAACTGCAGCTTGAGGAAAGAGATAAAACAAGGGTAACTGGCAAAAACAACATACAAACCTGCAATGTGGCAGTGACATCATACTTGGGAAGCATCCTGATACAAGATAAAAGTGTCAAAAGTATTTATTCCTGCTTGCACCAACTGAGTAATAATAACAAGAGACTTATATCAACTCCAACCTGATATCTTTCATAGACAGCTCTTTGGGATTTTCAACCAAACCGGATACCGAAACAGAGTATCTGCTCCTCCAAAACAAGATTCAAAAGAATCAGGTACAATAGATTGGCATCAAACAATTTGGAAAAAGAATGGTGTGAAAAGGGAAAACCTTTCAATGTCATCAACAACAGGAATTGGGCCATGATTTCTCTTGTAGAACAAATCAACAGGGGTGACATAAGAGCGAAACAAAGCCGAACGAGGCGGCTCTGCATTGAAAGGTTCCTGTACCCAACCAAAAAAAAAAAAAGAAAACTTCTTATTCATTTCCCGTATCAAAAAAAAAAAAAAAGTCTCTTTATTTCTTTCAATTGTTCCAATTCACAGACCAGTAGTATCAGAGCCATTGAATTCGCTATAAATATAAAGAAGAACAGAAAAGCTCACCTTGGCATTGATTTGAAGACATGGATGTCGAGGTGGTTCTTTCGAGTAATCGGAGGGACCTCTCAGGCCCGGCATTTCTCGATCGCCCAGAGAGAGAGAGAGAGAGAGAGTGTGTGTGTGTGTTTTGATGTTTTATCAATGGGAGCTGACGAGGAGAAATAAAATGAAGCGAATAAGGAGTTAATAAAGCCAAACCCAAATACCAATATCAATATCAAAATCAAAATCATGGGTTATTACGACCAATCAATGGAAGTTATAGTGAAACACTAGTAGTGGTTTTTAGTGGTGAGTCTCAACTCTCAACTTCAGGTCCAGAATCGGTCTAGACACTTACACTGCTATGCAAACCATGGGCTGGCCGGCTGGGGCACCTTCCCCTTTTTTTCTCTCTCTTTTTTTTTTTTCTCTTTTTTTAATATGGTGCACAAAAATGACAAAACCTTTTCTTTTTTTTTTTTTTCCTCTCTCTTTTTGCTCGGAAAAGAAAAGAACTTTTATGCTAAGAGTATTATTGTCATAAAAGGATACAACTTTGGAACATAGACAGGGATTATGTATGAGAGTGAGCTTTTTTTATTGTCCTAAATTTAGTTTTTGAAATTTTTTTTTGGGTCTAAAATCAAAAAATTTCACGTTTATGAAAAAACTCATTTTTTTTTTAAAAAAAAGAAAGAAAAAAGTTGCTCTTTTTCTTGTTTTGTTGGGCATAGCGGAAGTAAAGAAAGAAAGGACGTAGAGAAGAGACAAAAGTGACGGCTTGTTTTCATGGCTTTTAACAAAACCAAACTGACATACCAATGCTGGCGCCAAAAAGCACCCCTCTCATGTAAATAGTCAATAAAAATAACCCACCATATCTCAATCGGTTAAATTATGAAATCAAGTGCATAATTTATGATATGAAAGAGAACTACTGGAACCTGGTTTGAGTTTTTCTTCTAAATTCTTAAATTTCTTAATAAAGAGAATACTATACGTGGTATGGTATCTTCTCTGGGATAATAATCGATCAGTATTGTGTTTTGGCATTGAATTGCAATTAAAGTGTTATTGGGTACTGATATCAATTTTTTTTTTTCAAAAAAAAAAAAAAATGGGAAAACGTTGGTGGGTGGTGAAAGAGCCGTATTGTGGACTTATGGGCTTATCCACCCCATTTATGGACTTAGGTGCCCTTGTATGTATAGAAGGGCCATGACCAGAGAGAAGTCAAAACTCAAACAAATTTACTTAAAAACTCATGTAGACCTCTTCCTATGGTGGTTTTCTTCCTTCTCTAATCTCTAGCAGGAAAATGCTACACCAAGTCCTGGTTCTTCTCCCTCTTCTCGTATTGGCATTAGCATCTGCAGGTAAACTCCTCACTATTCCATTTCACTCCCAAACAAGAACCAGACTAGACCAATTTAACAGACCATGACCATGCTTTAAGTTTCTGTAACCAATATATTCTGTCTTCATTTCTAGATCTTCTGCAGAATCCGGACTTCGAATCTCCACCATCAAATCTGCCAAAAGATTCAAAGTCCCCGTTTGTTCTACTCGACCAGAACAACACGATTCCGGGATGGACATTTGAAGGCGCGGTCCTGTATGTCACGGCGGGTGAAACCATTTCACTGCCGAGTAATGGACACGCTGTGCTGTTGGGTGAAGATGGGAGAATCAACCAGACATTCGTTGCCAATGCTGAATACCTGCCGTATGTGCTTACCTTCACGATTTCGCCGGGTCAAAATCACGATTGTTTGGCTAATGCTGATATAGTAGTCTCAGCACCAGATAGTAAAGGGGTCTTTTCTTTGAAGCAGCATTATGGGAAGGAGGCTTGGGAGAGCTATGGTCATTACTTGGGAAGCTGGGGTGACGGAGAGCCCGTTAACCTTGTGACTCAGAGCCAAACGGCAGAGTCCAATTCGAGCTCCATCTGCTGGCCAGTGCTTGACAAGCTTCTTGTGAAGAGCATGCCAAAACTTGTTCCAGAAAATCGTATGTTAATCTCTTGGTTTGGTCCATCTATAATTTCATTTAGATAGCGTTTTCTTGTGTGGTTCAGATTTTTGGGATAGAATGGCTGAAATTTTAAGAGCTTGCCAATGAGGGTAGACTTTTTTTCAGCTGCAATTTTTTTTATTTTAGTTTATTGGCTCTACCTCTCAACTTGCAACCTAGGATTTTTACTTTTGACATTCATGGTAGCTATTGAAGAATTGAACTTGACATCACACAAATGTTATAGTAACTTCTAGTTCATCGAAGTTCATTTCAAATCTTGGCTTGGACCCGCAGAAAATTTACTGCTGAATGGAGGATTCGAATATGGTCCAGAATTTCTTAACAACTCTACTGAGGGAATTTTGCTCGATCCAGCACCAAGTCCCGTTCAATCCTCATTGCAAGAATGATCTGTTTTAGTAACTGTGAAGTATATAAGACTCCAAGCACTTCTTTGTCCCGCAAGGCAATGCTGCAATCGAGCTTGTGTCTACTGGCATACAAACTGCAGCAAGTCTCACAGAGGGATCAACGTATAGCTTTGGAATTCAAACTGGGAGATGCTAACAACTCGTGTGTGAAATATTTCCTAGTGGCTGCCCAAGCAGGATCAACAGCTCAAAATTTTACTCTTCTCAGCAATGGCACAGGCTCAGCCAAGAATTTCTCTTTGAAGTTCAAGGCAGACTCAAGCGTGACGCCAATCAGTTTTACGAGCTACACCACAAGTCTAACTAAAGATGGTGTTTCCTGTGGTCCTGTTGTTGATGATGTACTTTTGCGTGTCTCTCGTGGGATGAAACCAGATATGCAATGGATTTTTCTGGTTTTTCTGTATTTGGCAGCCATTCCATGGTAGCCATTCTACTCTTTCAATAGAGTTTGGTACCGTGAAATTTTCTAGCTAATTAATTCAGTAGCCATATATTGGCACAAGATTATGATCCTTTGAGGAGTTCAATTTGCGTGGTTGGGATAATATTTCATCCACGAGTTCAGATTCAGCCTTGTCATTCTTGAAGATTGTTTATTTTATCCTTGATCTTAGACTATTCATGAAGAATTTTCCTGTAAAACAAGAGAAATTTGATTAATACAAATCAGGGCTGACATAATTATAAAGATAAGTAGCACGGATTACATCACAAGTCCCATGCTTGTTTGGTCACAGATTCAACACAAGCGAACATAATATTCATCATATTTTCTTATTTTCTAAACCTTTAGCTTCCTAGAAACGGAGGATAGTTTGCCATCACGCAGACGAGGCATTGGCATTGGAGTGACCTCAACATTTCGGCCTGTACTGGAAGTCCCTGCTTCCCGTGCCAAAGAATCCGTAGGATCCTTGTGCAGAGCTGAGGGGTTTGCCTCTGACTGAATGTGAAATTGGCAGCATATCGGATTGTCGCGCGTTAACAGGGCTACTGGACCCCGTCATTGGAGTCAACACAACATTTCGGCCTGCACTAGAAGTCCCAGCTTCATGTCCCAAAGAATCCATATGATCCTTGTCTAGCTCTGCAGGTTTTAGCTCTGAAAGTGAAGCTGGCAGCACATCTGATTGTGGTGTTAACAGGGCTACTGGCGTTGACATTAGATTCATCTCAACGTTTCGGCATTTACTAGAAGGCTCTGCTTCCGGTCCCAAAGACTCCATAGGATCTTTCTCTGTATCTGCCGGTGTTGCTCTGTAAGTTGAACTGTTAGTAAATCAGACTTTGACGTTAACAGGACTCCTGACATTGGTGTTGGAGTCATCTCAACATTTAGGCCTGTACTAGACTCCCCTGCTGCTTGTTTCAAAAGAACCCATTGTTTCCTCGTCTTAATTTGTGGCCTTTGGATTTGGGAGTGATACTGGCAGAGATTTTCCTGGAGTTGGAAGCTGCGGAGGAGGCCAGCGTTGCACCACTGAAGTATAGTTAAGACAAATGAAAACAGAGAAAGAAAAGGAGGAAAAACAAAGGCAAAGAGGATAATGGGAATACTGAAATGGAAACCATATTTGCTTTAGGTAATTGTTACAAGATTGATCGACCGGGTTGGTTAGTACTTATATAAGAGGATCCAACTGTTATGCGATCTTAAATCCATAATTGGTCAACACTGAAAAAGTCAACAGTCAAGCATGACAGGTCGCATAAGTGTTCTCTTAATTAAAATGCGACCTCATCCGAATATAACAGGTGCGACCAGTATAAAAAAGAAACTAGTTCAGGCTTCATCTGAAGGGTAATTAGCATAGAAAAAGAAACAAGCTTTAGAATGGAGATTGAGTAATCCCCGTATTTAATTGAGGATGTTACCTGATTCTATATATACCCAAAATTGTATTTGTGATTGGACACTCACTCGTTTATCTAATTAGGAAATTATAAGCCATCCTCATCTATATAAAGGTGGCTTAGTCTCATTGTATAGGAGAGACACATTCTTCAAAAAACACTTCATTACATTCTATAATTCTCTCTTTGCTCTCACTTTGAGGCTTAGAGAAACTCTTGTAATTCTCCAGAAAATAGTGAAGAACAGTGGACGTAGGCTCATCTTTTTTGGAGCTGCACCACTATAAAATTCTTGTCTCCTTATTTACATTGCTTTATCAATCCTCTTCACACACAAGCCACATCTCATAATTTCCTATATTCATTATTGACAAAACCTCCGTCAACACCAACTGATACCTATGAAAACATGGGACTCCACACTCGGCTAAGAGATATGCAAAATGTTAAATTTTGTTTGTGAAAAATAATTCAACTGTTTGCTAACAAAAAGAGTGTTTAATCAAAGCCCAAAAGGTTGCTGGTAGAGAAGATCGGACAGGAGTTGAGGAACACAAAAGATATGTTGTAATTCTGAGTTTAATGCTTGCTGTTCTTAGGCAAGTTCAAATTGTGTGTCCCAGATATGGATTTAAATATATTTTACTAGTTGAGTGACCAAAAATCTGGTTAAGGTTGGTGATCTCTATTCGCATTTATTTCCTATCACTGCCTCTACCTTGCTCGCACTTTGAGGGAGGGTTGCAACACACAATTCAGTGACAAATTGTATATTATAGTGTCATTGTTCCTTATGGTTTCAAATGTTGTGTGTTTATTTATTTTGTCATGATTGTGTAAAGGCTCCAGTCACATAGATAATAATCAAAACAGAACAATTAGATTTGACTCCGTATAAAATACAAAGTAAAGATCTCACATATTCGAATGTGTGTCAACTAAGACTTAACCAACAGTCTAATTCTATGAGAACCGTATACATCATACTAGTATGAGATGTTTTATTTTAGTGAAGGTATGTATAAGATGATTAAATTCTTAAAAGAATATACTACAAACATGTCTCCAAAAAACTATATTTGCACAAGACTGACATGATATGATATGAACATGTTCTGGTTATAGAATCTGGTGCCTGTAAAGGTCTTAACAGCAGCTATAAATTTTGAGCAAATCTTCTATTTATATCTGGTGCTCGCTGTGATTGGAATTGTTTGGACACTGAAACAGAAAAGGAGCAAATTATTCAAATCATAAAGAAAATATAACTAAAGCCATAAAAAAAATTAACAAGAGCTGACACAATAGTGCATAATGTGCAAGTGTAACAACCCATCTTCGGAATTATGAGCTAAGCAACCTTTCTTTTTTTCTTTTTTTCTGGGTTAAGCAAGCAACGAATCTAGCCAATCCATCTAAAATAAGGACGAAATCAGTAATCATATACTGCAGTACCGTCTGTTACGACAATATTGGCATAGGTGATAGCTGTGCAATGCATAAGCCACCGATAAAAGTTGACCCAAATAGAAGTGGCACATAATTGTCAATAAAAATGAAGCAACAATAAGATGTTTCCACTTTAAGGGAGAGGAAATACTTTTAATAAGAAGCTTGGCATTTTCACTTAATCTCCAGTCTCCAGAGAACTGTCTATACAACACGAGTCTGTATTGCACGTCTTAGAAGAAATCTATAGTCTTGACTCCTGGACCATTCATCAATCTCACGAGCACGTAGAACAGGCAGTGGATGGGAAAGCTGCCTCGTTTGAGCATTCCTGAACAGCATGGATTAATTAAAGCAAGAATATAAGGATGTTAAATGACCAAAAAGCCTTTGCTGTGCGTATGATAATTACCTTATATACCAACCAACCGGGCTTGATGAAGCTCTGTCATAAGACCGAGCTTGCTCCAGAAACGCATCTACATTTAATTGATCGGCCATAGATGGACAGCCCCCAGCTAATTTCATCAGCACAGAAATGACCACCTCTTGTAGGAGAAGTATAACAGATAATCAGATAAACTAAAAATAAAAATAAAAATAAATTATAAATTATATAGTACAACACGCACTTCACAGAAATCATATACCTTAGAATCTTGGGCAACAAGAAGAGCTGCACGATCACAAGTTAACTCTGCTGCTCTTAGCCAACGAAACAACTGTTCTTCTAAACTCTGAGCTATCAACCCACCGAGCCCTGTGAACAAAATATCTTAGTTACGATGACTTCTTGTACATTAGTAAAGTAACACTGCACCACGAATGTTCTTAAAACAAAACACGCATGCAAAAACTATTACAAAGAAGATAGAGTATTTAAACCAATATCAGAGAACTAATGAGACTAGAACTATGACCATCTTAAAATTAATACCCCAAAAAACTCATACAACTGCAGGCCATTCATATAATTGAAAATGAATGGAAGCAAGTGATGTCCACAAATCTCTCAAAGATATAATCAGCTCATTTAGTCCAACCTAACAACCTAAAGATCTACTGGAAACTTACAAATGATGCTTCAGTTGAGGGTTTGAGGTCCTTTAAATTTTGGGTCAAATGGCAATAAACATAAGAAAACTAGTGAACCTAGAGAAGCACCCACCAGGTATGGTATAAGCTCCAAGGGTAAGAATATTTGCAACTGTAAGCCACACACCATGGTCACATTTCAGATGACCCAACTCATGAGCCAAAACAGCCTGTTTTAAAGATTGATCGCACGAAGTTAATAGCATGCACCATCCGAAATGAAGCAAGGCTATAAACAAATAAATAAAAGTAAGACACCTTCCTTGGCTTCTCTCAAACACTTAAACAAGGAACCTTGCCATAATAGTATCTCGAATAACAAACTGTAACTATATTAATAAAAAAAATAAACCAATGACCTGCAACTCCTTTCGTGACAAAAGCTCCACAAGGCTAGTATGAACCACCACAAATGGCTTTTTACCGCTTATGGCTAAAGTATAGGCATTTGGCACAGGACTTTGACGAACATACAGATCAGGCGCCTCGATATTCAATATCTCCGCGGCTTCAACCATTAACCGATGTAGTTCAGGTAGCTGACACACGAAAAAATGATACAAAACAAGAGCTTAAGCTAATAATGCTATTTAACAAGTAAGTACACAGACACACACACACACACCCCCAAATATAGCCTTGTTACAAAACAAAGAAGCCTATCTTCCTTACAATCAAATAACCTGATTCTCCGAAACAAGAACTGAAGTTCCAATATTCTCTAGAAGCATAACTTGTTCTGTAACAGACCCTGAAACGGATATTAATCTGTTAATACGGACATTTTCTCCAATTCAAAAAGCTCTAAAAACCCCCCCCCCCCAAATGTCCAAATACAATTGTAAAAATCAAGCTTAAGGGTTCACCTAGTAAAGCCTTTCCAAGTTCGTTTAAGCCCGGAATAGCCCTCAAAATCAGTGTGTTCTGCGTAAAAAAAAAGAGAAGAATACAGGTATGACTATGAGGTAGAATCGCCATGGTTAGCCAAAAAAGAAAGCTTTTTGTACTTGATTACCTGTTTATCGAGAGGGTGGCGGAAATCGTCGGCGTCGAGATCGCGGAAGACGACGGAGGAAGAAGCTCTACAGACGAAACTCGCAGTTCTGAGATTCTTCTTCCGGATTGAGGAGGAAGAAGAAGAAGAAGAAGAAGAAGAACCGAGCCTCAATCTATCGGAAGTGGCGAAGCTATAGCTGAGAGTATTGGAATTCAAAGGGAGGGGTACGGACGCCATGGAAGGAGGAGGAGGAGAAGAGAAGAGAAGAGAAGAGAAGAGAGGAAAGGAAGCAGAGAATCGAGAAAAGGAAAGGCGTATGTTAGCGTCGACAGAGCCTCAGACTCGATTGGGTGCGCAATGCGCATAGCATTTTGGGCGGAGGAGTGAGTGGTGATATTTCATTATTTTGTGATATTTGGTTTCGTGTATGTCGTATCGTTTTTTGTGTCCACAGCCGTACCTCTGGTGGCCGTTTAGCGCCATTTCGTTTTCCGTTGACTTTGCTGTGCGGGAGTGGAGAGAACAACTAATTAACCGAACAAGAGAACCACGTCATTCTATTTGTAGCATAAGTTGCATGTCGTATATTAATTAACGACATCTACAAACTTTTGTACAACAAAACCCGAAAAATAATAATAAAATAAGATAAATATAATCAATGTCTATTCTTTCACGTGTCTATCAGAGCAGCTAAATCTGGACGAAGACCCATCAAGAATCTGCTTCGATATCTACCATGTCCAATGCATATCCCGACTTCCTCACATACTCCAACCAAGACCGTCATGTTTCTTTGTTTCAGTTTGGTAAACTCATTTATCTTATTGTCTACGTCTATTGCAGCCTTGTTATAAAAATATTTGGCTTTAAAAACATCTAATAACCTAATCCAACTCATTCCCACCTTCTCGAGACTTTTTTTTTTACATCATTCCACTAGAATAATCTAGTTTCATTCCTTAGCATATATAGAGCACATGCTACTTTTTCTGTCTATTCAATATAAATAAATTTGAAGATCTTTTCGAGAAAACTACTGATTCATCGTATTTTCAGTCCCTCCATAATCTTTCGGGGCATCATAAATTTTATTCCTCTTTTTCAAAACATCTAATGAAAAAAAAAAAAAGGAAAAAAAAAAGTATAAATCATTTTCGCAAAATTAAGATTTTCATTTGATAAAACTTTCAAAATACAAAATCGCCACGCGTCTCGACAACAGTCGAGATGGTGGGATCAAGATATATGTTGAGATTTGTTAGACTAAATATATTTAAATAATTTTAGATGTGTGATGTGATAATATTTCTGGACGAGTCTTTCTTATCATCATGACAAGGGCATCAGTAGTCCTCTCGGTCGTAAATATCTCTATTTTTTTCCCACTAGTTTATAATAAAATTGTTTAAATTAAAAGTATAAAAGAAAAACATTATTGATGTACCAAATTTGAAAAGTTTAAGAAAACATAGACACTATAAATGAGATTTAGATTATTCGTCTAGAGTTGAAAAATAGGATTAAGCAAACCAATATATATATATTAAACTTGAAGTAGATAGAAAATGTAAAAACTCTGATAGTTTCTTTGATCACCATTCTATTTTTAAAATTTTTAGAAAATTCATAATTTAACTCTTATTTTTTCATGATATGATTGGTCCTATTCTTTTTTTTTCATGCTATGATTGGTTGTAATATATACATGTATTATATAAGGGCACTAATCCAGTAGGTTTTTTTTTTTTAACCTATACATAAGTATCATTTTGGTCAATGAAATTTTATCATGCACATTTTTTTATAATAAAAAGTAAGAGAGAGAAATTACATTGATGATGCACGTCTTTTCATGTACCTTATTATAGCCATTGGATCATCATCTAATAGTGATCCGACGGCTCAAAAAAAAAATACCTACACATAGGTAAAAAAAAAAAATACCTATTGGATTGGCAACCATTATATAACATTGTATTTAATTTAATATTAATGATACCTTATAATAAATTTAGTTCATCGAAAAAATAATTGTGCTACATTCGTCTCATCAAAATAAATATAGAGATAAATATATAATTTAATATTTTATATAATATTATATTTAATTTAATATTAATGATACCTTATATTAAATTTAGTTCATCGAACAAATAGTTGTGTTACATTTGTCTCATCAAAATAAATATAGAGATAAATATATTTTTTAATGTTGTCATACATTGAACCTAACTATAAATTAAGCTTAATATATATAATATTAATATAACCTGTGCAAAGCGTGGTATGAGAAAGTGTAAAGCCTCTGATATCTTCTTTGATCACCATTATATTTTTAAAATTTTTAGAAAATTCCTAATTTTTTTCATAATATGATTGATCCTATTATTATTTTTCATGCTATGATTGGTTGTAATATATACATGTATTATAATATTATATAATTTTGTTTGACGAAGTGGGTTGGCTCAAGTAGTAAAAGCACCCACTACCTGGGATCTTGGCCCTAAGTTCGAGTCACACCGGGGGTAGACGTGAAAACCTATTATCCCTAATGGGGTAGGGTGGGGTGGGGTGGGGTGGGTATGGATTAGGTAGTAGGAGGTATTTTCCTTTAATTTGTAATAAGTGGAGGTCATTAGTTAAGCCCCACTTTTTTTAAAAAAAATATATGTATATATATACATATATTATATAATATTATATTTAGTTTAATATTAATGATACCTTATATTAAATTAGTTCATCGAACAAATTGTTGTGCTACATTCGTCTCATCAAAATAAATGTAAAAATAAATACATTATTGAATATTTTATATAATATTATATTTAATTTAATATTAATAATACCTTATATTAAATTTAGTTCATCGAACAAAAAGTTACGTAACATTAATCTCATCAAAATAAATGTAGAGATAAATACATTTTTTAATATTGTAATACATTGAACCTAACTATAAATTAAGCTTAATCTATGCAATAGTAATACCAACTCGATTTAACCTCTAGTATATATATATATATATATATTTGTCTTTACGTGACTCACTAAGGTGTCGTTTAACGAAATGGTGTTTATTTCGAGAAAATCATGTCGTTTTATTACATGCACATGCAATATGTCGTCCGTAGTACAAACGACATGTAATTTGTTTCAACTGAACGGCATGACGTTTGTTACAAGAAGCGACTTGTCGTTTTAGAAGCATAAACGCCATCTCGTTTTCTTCGTTGGAGAAAGTCACATCATCTCTGTCCTGTTTCACTTCTGGAACGATTCCTCGCCGCTCAACTCACTCACTCGCCGTAGGACTCTCAAGACTAAAACCAGGAGAAGTTGGAGCTTCCACTTCAGGGCAACTGTAGAGAATAAACCATGTAAGTTCTCAAGCCCAAGACTAGATTTAGGACTAGGAAGATGTAATTGTAATGTAATCACCTCTGTTTGTTTCCGGAGAAAATACTTCCTCAAAAATTTTCCGGGAAAATCATATACAATACATTAGGAATTGATAATTTTTATATTCTCTCTTTTCATAAAACCCAAAAACAAAAAATGTCATTTTTTAAAGGAGGAAATCGGTGAATCGTCCTCCAACACCGGATGTAGTGGAAAACCAAGAAAAACAACCCACGCTTCAGGAACTTATCAATATAAAGGTTGGTTCTTGTTTATTTTATTTTTGAATTAATTCCCTTATTTATTTGAATTTTTAAATATTGATTTTGGTTTGTGACTGAATATCAAAGCTGTGGTGTTTTGTACAGTTGATTGAGAGTGGTGAGAAAGAGAGATTAATGGAGCTTCTGAGGGAAAGGCTTATAGAGTGTGGTTGGAAAGATGAAATGAAATCTCTTTGCAGGTGCTTCCAAGTTCTTTACTTTAATTTTCTAATTTTTAAGCTTTATAATTTCAAATTCATAAATGGAGGACTTAAGATTTGATTTTTTTGAGTTAATCTGTTGTGTAATTTGGATAATTCGATGACGATTATTCGATGGCGAATAGCATACTTTGCCAAACCTACCTTAAGCAGCATAATTATTCCTTTGGTTTTTCTTGACAATAATTGGAAACATTGAGTTTGCAAATGTCAAGGATTGGAGACTAGTAAGAAGCTGAAGTCATTGCTCAGTAGACTTACCAGGTTAATAGTCACAGGAAATAAAGATTTGCTTGAATGAAATAGGATTTTCTATAGATAGAACACAAAGCAATGACTGGTTGCATTATTCCATATGAGATTAAGGGGAAAGATCAAGTTTTCACTATTTAGCCAGCTGACTACCCTTTTAAAGAAGTTCTGATCATTGGTATTATTATAAAAGTTGTCTTATAAGTTCTGCAAAATGCTTTCGAGGTATATTGATTCAAATCATTCTCACTGAAGCTTGAGACAGAAATTGGGTAATTAAGAATAAGATAGCTTGAGCAATGCTACTGGAGTATTCCAATATTGTATTTACCTCCTCAACCTTGAATGTTGCTACCTGAGATTTACTTTGTAGTCAAATGCTTTTGTTATGATACATGTTTTGACTCTACAACTTACAGTAATTACTCATTTCGAAATCAGCTTGTTTCTTTTATGTAAATTTATGCATTGTTTCTTTTTACATTTGAATAATTTTTACGATTAGAAAAGTAAAAGCAACAGTTAAAATTTTCCCATATAAAATTGGTTGTTTGATCTTCTTATTACAACCGTCATTATACTCTCTATAGCTTTTTCTTTTAACTGTGTAGGCAATTTATAAAGAAAAAAGGAAGGAATAATGTTACTGTGGACGACCTTGTACATGTCATTACCCCGAAGGGAAGAGGTAAGAATTATGATTTTATTTTTTAACTTCCACGTGAATTAGCTGCTCTTTTTTTTTTTTTTTTTTGGGTGATCTTGTTGGTCGTGGTTTGTCTGAGCAAGCTCTTCTGATTCTTCTTCTTTGACCTCTGAAAATTTGTTTATACGTATTGTTTTAACAGTTTTATCTCCACCAATACTTATCTTCCAAAGGAAGAGAAAAATTTAAAGATGTTAAGCTACTAACCTTAGACTAACACAACTCACTAAATGCCTTACTCTAATAGTCAAGTTAACTTGATTGCTACATTTTCTTTTGTGTCCCTTCTGTTCCTTTTTCTCTATTTAGGAGGGCAGTTAATTAGGATCTTGCTTTATATTTATTTCCACTATTCCAACTCAGGACAGTGTATCTTTCCTTTTTTTCTTTTGAATCTTAGGACAGGGCTTACCATTAAGTAGGCTGGTTTCCTGTTCTAACTATTGTCTCTGGTTGTGCAGCCTCCATTCCGGATTCTGTAAAGGCCGAGCTTTTGCAAAAGATTCGTACGTTTCTGGTGTCAGCAGCTGTTTGATATTGAATATTGCTAATGGAAATGGATTGGATCTCTTGGTGGGAAATGGAATGGCAATGTTGGGAATGGATCTCTTGGCTACTTCAATTCAGCACAAATGATCTAGGAGTTAGCTGCTTGTTCAAGGACAATCACTACTCACTAGCACATACTAGAGAAAATGATACATAAAAGTATTATCTTTTGGAAAAGGAATCAATTAAATGCCTGTTAAAAATTTATAGTTTAAAATTTACTAAGGATAATTTTTAATTATGTGTAGTAACTCGTATTTTTCTATCTTTGAGCTTCAAAGAAGATAAATTTCTCTTCTTTTTTTTCATTGGCATTTATTGGTTGAAAATCGTCCTACATCATCATTACTCTTGTTGCAAATTTTTACCTAGCATTACTCGTGTAAAAATGAAAGTCATGTGGAATTTTGAAAGAGAAAAAGTACAAAATGTAAATAGAAATATGTCAACCGACTAGTGCCGGTCTTTTATATACTAAGAAGCTTTTAGAAGATGTGCAAGATATTTATATGGAAGCAATTTGGATTGATTGACAAATTAATTTGAATCGTTTGTTATTTAGTATGAAGCACAAGCACGTTAAGAATTTTACAATATTAAGAATCATATTCTTTTAATGCTTAATCAGTTATCTTTAGAGTCAGTAAAATTTTCAGTTCTAAATCAAGTGCAAAATTAACTTCAATTATTTTCAGATAGTGAGCAAAATTTTCAGTTCTAAATCAAGTACAAAATTAACTTGTTAACAATATAAAGCTTTTAAAAAAAACATTCAGGATAACATTATGAATTGCATTGGAGTGAAAAAACAAAGTAATGTGCTAAATTAAATGATCCTAATATGTTATTCTTGTTCAACGTCTGTCGTTTGTTGAATATATCCCTGATGTGCTGATTGTTACCATTAGCGTTCAGTGATTTGATTTCTTTTAAGATAACAAAGCATTAATTTACCTGCCAAAAATAAGAATATCTGACATGGTCATCACCACTCCTATTGTTTCTTTCTCTGAGCTATTAGTATCTTCTTAATTTAATTTACTTTAATTTAATTTAATTTCGTTTCATTACATCCTCATATATTTCATAATTGTTTTAATTCATTTATTTCTTCTAAATGTATTTCCCGTTTATTATGGACTGGTGAAAAATAAGAGACTAATTTTAGCAGAACATGAGGGAAAGAAAAGAGTAAGTGGACATAGTGATATCAAAAAGATACCAATAGCTAAGAAAAGGAAACATTAGAGAGTGGTGATGACTATGACGATTCTTAATTTGGCAAGTTTTTTTTTTTCCTCATTATGATGAAAGAAATCAAATCAAATCAAATATCCGAATTAATTGTAATGGGCGAATTTATTGTAATGGTAATAGAAATCAACTCTCCCCTGTACACTAATTAAACCTTTATAAATACTGTTACATTAGTCAAGCGGCTAATTAAGCTTTCTTATATACTATTCCCCTCTTTCAAGTCTTCGTTTTCTTATACACTGTTCTTGGCCAGCGATCTTTTCACTGTACGTATATTAATGTTTCTATATAGCGTCTTTGGTATGTTTCTTTAAATTTTTTGTTATATAGTTCGTCTTCTACGAATTTGTTTCTGTTTATACTTAATTGATCAAAGCTTCGATTCTATACAACTCAGTTTGGTTACACTTTAATTGTTATGTTAATTATTTCAGAGGATATTCATAGTCGTATTTGTATTGCATGAGTCTAGTTCAATTTGATGATTCATGTACAAGGAAGATTTTGAGGAAAAAGATAAATATTTTTTTTGGAAGAATTGATCGTTAGAAATAGTTTAATTTACTTCTTTTCTACATAAATATCTATATTGTGAAGAAATATTTTAATTTACTTTTTTCCTACGTACATGAATATTTATATTGGATCTGTGAAAATATAAATAAGTTGGGTTCTGTGGTGTTAAATGAAAAAGTAAAAAGGGATTATATTTTCGTACGGTTTAGTATGAACGCCTGCATGGTACACATAATGAGGTTACTTTTTCAATTGTGCTTAAGGATCTGTTTATTAAATCTATTATTTCTCAGAACAATTTTTTTTCCGGTTGTTTTCATTGTCGGCCGTATTCTTTTAATACAAATTATTACAGGACTAACCAGTTTAATTTTGTTACAAAAGGAATTCTCACATAGTTTTGAAGGTTCAACTTGTGATTTTATAGTACTATGATAGTTTGATGTAAAATCACATTTTTCTTTGCTTATGCATGTCTAGAAGTCTCACTGTCCTAGGGATTAATAGACGAGACTCTTCTTTTCTATTCTACGGGAAGTAGCATTGTGTTTGGTTTACAATTATTTATTATTATTATTTTTTTTTTTTGGGGGGAGGGGGTGTTTATATTTGTGTTATATCCAATTTCATTTTGTATGTCGTCTCTCCTTAACCATAGTACGTTCAATTCTAATTTTATTTTCTTTCTCCTTGAATTTTTTGTTACTTAACCTGCCAATGTAGTGGTTCTGCTTTACTAAGGCTTTCTGAACATATATATATATATATATATGTATATATTATATACTTATTGCATTATTAATAAGACTCGATTTCTCTTATCATTTGTAGATCATATAAAAAGATGGGTCGTGGAAAACTGCCACTAAAACTCATGCCAAAAGAGCAGGCTCGAAAGAGAACATTTCAGAAGAGAAAAATTGGTCTGATAAAGAAAGCTTACGAGTTGAGCACACTCTGCGATGTTAAAGTGTGTTTGGTCATTAACGATGTCAACAACAACAACAACAATCAGTCTGGGGATCAAGTCGTTGCACCATCATCATCATCATCATCATCTATAATAACTTGGCCAAAGGAGCGTCGTGAAGTGGCGGCCATCATTGACGCATACGAGGCTGCCATGGCCAACAACCCTCCATCCAAGAGACTCCAAACTCTTTCCGACTTTTTCGCTGAACGAACAAAGAAGGTTATGGCAGAGACTCAAAAATTGCATGACCAAACCAATCATAATGAGATTGCTGAGCTATCTGAGAACCAAGTTTTTGAGCTTCATTCTCATTTGAATCACAGAATTCAACAAGTTGAGGAGCAGATAATGAGACGTAGGAGTACAACTTACTATTACAACAATAATAATAACCAATTTGCTATACAAGACATACCGCGAATGAATATGCAGCCTAGCTTGGATTATTATTCTTCTTCTCACCATCATGAAGCCGTGGCTACGCCACAAATGTACGGCCACTTTCCTTACTATGCTAACACTCCACAGCCTTGGAATATTGATCAGCCTAGCTCTTCCAATAACCCCTTTCCCGTGGCCTCGCAAACGACGTCGCTTGATTTGAATCATCATCCTTATAAAGGCTCCTTCAATATGTTGTTAAACTCTCATGACTATGCTGGTAACAGCAGTACTAGTACTAACACATATGATGATCATGCTCGTCACAATGGTAGTATTCAGTGCTATAGTGGTTCTAGTGGGGCTCCTCTAGAAGGAGCAGCTGGTGATCATTTTGCTATGAGATATGGTGATGTGTTCAACGGTCCTCCTCTGTTGGAATCTGGGATGATGCAGCAAAGTGATCAGAATGGAATGATGTTGATCTCCAACAACAATCCTATGTCGCTAGCGCTGCAGCAGCCATCGACGTATCATGTGAACCAGCCTCTACTGCCATTGCTGGCAGGTACTTCGGACCCCGAGTGGCTGTATTGTCCCACCATTGAGCCGGTCTCCAGGCAGTCTCGGCCGGCTGAAGCGATGCCTAGTTCATCCAGTCATGGTGGTCAAATGTACCCTTCTAGTCAAGGGGACGTGAATTACTACTACCCCCAACAACAATGACGTCTTTCAGTTCATGAAGAATGGAAAATACACCCCTGGCCCTGGGGTTTAATTAGCTTGACTATGCAAAAGGCAGGGTTTTGGACATTAACTTGACTTGACTTGACTTTGGATTGTGATTATGCTTTGTTATTATCTTCAGTTTGCTCGTTTTTGTTTAGGTTTAATTAGTCCGTTGCTACACTTTTATTTAGTTTGTTTTGTTGCTTTTCTAATCAAAGCTTTTGCATTAATAGTGGTTTTGAACTTGTTGAGAGTTTTGTGTAATCCAATGGTTAATTGGTTTCTAGTACTTTTTCCTTTTTTCTTTTTTGCTTATTTGTAGAAGCAAGTGCATGGTGCACTTAATGTAATTTGCCTAGTATTGGTGTTTTGCATGTTATGGGCCCAATTACAGCTCATTCTTGGAACAAGAATCTATACGAGTTAGGCGAAGATTGTATTTATCTATTTTACTTATTGCTTTCTTTTAAGGCATGTGCAGGCAAAAATTTGTTCCTCCATTTGTGACATGGACAGACTTGATGACACGGTTGCAGTTTTATCTTCTAAGTAGGACAAGAATGTCTCTCAATAGCCTCTAAGTAGAGCTACAACTTAAGGACACTCCGACTCCGAGAGGCTGAAGTTCTGAACTGGACAGCCCTTACATCGACCGTTACATCACTTTCACATTCTTCGCTAGGCATAAGTTTTGCTTTTTGGATTCAATAGGATCTATCATTCCATATTCTTATGGTATTTGAGAAACCACATTGTCATTGAGACTGGTCCATATTTTTTCATTTTATTTATTCTAAATTTGACCGGAGTAATACGAAGTAATAAGTCTGAAAGACAACTCTACATCGTTGGCGGGTCACAGCTTGGATTTAGGCTAGGAGTTTTTCCCTCAACGGATTATATGTCGGATTTGGATCAATCCGTTTAGGGTCAAACATTTTATGAATGATGGGTCTAGTTGAAACAAACACCCCCATCTCAGTAGCCCCAGGCGTGGACTATAACACCACTTTTGGCCTTGTCATTGCCCGAAATAACATGTCAACATTTTGCCTCGTACGAGACAAGCAAAAATTTCACCCCACGAAGCAAATAACCATTAAAGCACATAATAAGAGTATCATTTAGTATTGAGGGCAACAAACAAGAGCGTCAGATTTTCCAAATAAGGAGGCCGAAATAAAATGAACTATAAATGAGAGCAGATGATCTAGGCGTTATATGTCCAAACCAGATTAACAATAATGACATAAAATTATAGATAACCATTTCAGGACTCGAGTTTACAAACACGTCAAGGCCTTTGACCTTCAAACTTTAGAGGTCACACAGCTATCATTTCTCTTGTACATATTGCTTGTTGTTATTTTATAGTAACAATGCTCTCAACTGTTACACAAACTTACAAAAGTGTCTTAGGAGACTCAGAAACGAGTAATTATTCACCAGGCTCACTCGCATTAAACCTACTTAACAAGATTCACTCTACCAGACTTCACCCCCACCCCCCCAAAAGCTTGCGCTGTATGGAAAATCTGCGGAAAGCACACAACTGGCATGTACCACAAAACCTACTAAGTTGACAAATTTCTGCCAACGTTTAGCTTATGCTACAGAGCCCGCTTGCTCGCATAGGTCCAATAGATCCAAAGTCTGCAGAATCATCAAGAGTTAACAACACTGTTAACATAGAAGGAACCAAAAGACACGGGGAAAACTAAAAATGATTTACATAACCATCTCAGCAGATTACAAACCATGGATAAAGCAATAGATCCCTATCAAAATGAAATTGAAAATTAACAAGGAAAATCGATGTAATGATAACGCATCGTACCTCTGGAACAGAGAGCTCAAGGCGAAACTTGGGACCATCATAGTGATGTAAGACTGGCCTAAATGCATCTTCTTCCAAAGCCTTGCAGACTTTTCTAACACGGATCCTTACCTATTATGAAATAGAAGAAAAAATACTCGGATGCATCATCTGACTCATCTCCCAAATATTCAAATTAAATTATTTTTAGCAATTTCTCAAAACAAGCTTACCTGAGCAGGAAACCTTGACTCGCCTTTGCACTTCTTATCTTCCCAGGCAGTTGGGTCAATGTTTGAACCACCAAAACTTACTGCCTGTAAAAGAACATTCAAGGTGCACAAGCTAATAAGAGAAAATAAAAACTAATAAAAGAGAGATTCACGGGAAACCATGTACTTAACAACAGAACACGTATAAGACTTAATACAATCTTCTCCTTATAGAAGAGGGGAATTTCCTTCCAAACTAGCTAACAAAACGGCTATATGGTAAATTGCAGCTATTTTACATGCCAAAGTAACATGATATATTGATTACTTTGGATGCACAAACTGTCATATGAAATAAAATTTATTAGTCGTTAGAGAACAAACCTCGAAAATCCCATGTAACTGGTGAGTAGTATAGTTGTAGAGAAACAGTGGTAAGCCCGGTGTTATGGCCCGAACAGAATCCCTATATCTTGGAGGTAAACCTATCAAAGCAAAACAATAATCAATACAAAATCATTGATCATTTATTAGTATCTTCAAGGAAAATAACTTGTACAGTTGCAGAGAATCTCCAGCTCAAGTAGCAGGTAAATTCATACTAAATTCAAATTGTCCATGTTCCACTTCCATGAACCATCCAACAGTAATACATTCCTATATATGATCCTTAGCCATTAAAGGACTGAATATGATATTCCTAATCCCTATCTATGCATTAGCCTTAACATACAGCTCCCTTCAAACGACTAGTATTCTTCTCAGCATGCAAATATGAAAAGAAAAATATTGATCAAGTAATTCAAAAATACATGCCCAAGATCTTAGCTTAAAAAGATATTAGAGAAACAAAATTATTTAAAACAAAAAACAAAAAAAACAAAAAAAAAGTACCAAATAACTGCCGCTTCAAATCTTCCTGCATTGTGTCATTGTTGCAAACGAAGATGTATCCTCCAAGCACCTCATTCCGCGGGAGTGTCTCTGTTGCTGGCAAGGTCTTGAACCTCTTGTCAGCGACATTGTTGCCATTTTCACTGTTGTTGTTGTTGTTGTTGTTACTGCTGTTGATAGAGTCCTTGTGGCTCAGGTTATTGCCACTATACTTGTTAATGGTCATATTCCCCACAATGTTGGCGTTGCTTTTCGGGTACACTGCGTTCATGTTGTACATACCATTTCTGAAAGAATTCTTGCTCACGTTTTCAGTCATTTTGGAGTCCAAGCTCAGCGAGTTAAAGTTGAGGATTTCACATTTGTTATCTTCCTGGAACCCAAATTTGTCCATTGGCCTTGGTTCAGCAAGGCCCTTTGAAAGATCAAGGTTATTCATGCGCTCGCCCTTTAACCTCGTCTGTTCAGCTAATTTAGAAGCAGCCATCAACCACTGGTGATCCTCTGAGACTTTTGATTGCCCTCGAAGCTGATCTCCTAGTTGCCAAAAGCTTTGCATGTTCTCCATCTCCATCTTGTGAAACTTACTGACCTTGCAAGAAAAAACAACACATGGCCTTTAATCAAAGTAACAATTAAAGTAATACAAAGTCGATATTAAACAAAATAAGAATGAGGTGGCCGGCCCTGTTCATATTTTCTAATTCTACATTTTGAAATCATACAAACAGAATAAAATTCAAGTTTTCTCCAAAATTTAACCTTTTCCCGCTTCAAGTTTCAACCCATTAAAGGAAATCACACAATTAACAAAACCCACAAAAATATTTCCAATATGGATTCTTTTCCTCCATTTTTCGACCAACGAAACAGATTTAAAATAAAAAATTAAAAAAAAAATACATCTGTGAGAGAGTATAACTATAAAGTCAACCCAGTTTACAAAGCAGGATCTAAATCGAAATCTGAGGCTAAAAATGAACAAATCAGCTTAAAGGATCACCAAAACAAGAAAAACATAAACAAAATCGAAGATCCAAACCATGCATTTTTCAGAAACCAAAAACATAAAAATCTAAAATTAAAGAGAACAAAGTTCGTAAAATACGATAAGTAATTACCAGAAAAGACGGCGAATAAGCAAAGACCAGGTTCAGTTACAACCTCGGAGACAAAATTTTAGGTCCGATAATTTTGTGGATAGTCCGATTAAAGAGACCTAGATTTGGGGATCAGAGAGAGAGAGAGAGAGAGAGAGAGAGTACCTTTTATCTGCTTGGCTGTGAAACCCAGAGGACACGACAGAGAAGAAGAGAAGTTGGATTTTTACGTTTATTTATAGACCCGTATTACCGAAAATGCCCTTGTAGATTTTTATATTTACATTGTTTGCCATTTTATAAAGTTTCGAATTTTTTTTATTTTGTGATGGGCGTCGTGAGAGGCAGTGTTGCATTAGGACAGTTGGCAGAAGATTAATTAAAACATTATGTCTAAAGCTAAAACA
The DNA here is from genome assembly GCA_002914845.1 of Trema orientale. Taxonomy (NCBI): domain Eukaryota; kingdom Viridiplantae; phylum Streptophyta; class Magnoliopsida; order Rosales; family Cannabaceae; genus Trema; species Trema orientale. Next base: position 886,707 of record JXTC01000045.1, read on the forward strand.
TGTTAAATTAATGCATAGTTATGTGTATTATATGCATAATTTTGTCTCCAACTTCGGTGTCACTTTAAGCTACGAAGAATGAGTCGCAATTCTTTTTGTAACGATTTGGGCATTTTTGAATGTTTATTAAATTGGAATTATTGGTTCCTAAGTTAAGCTATTAATATTGAAAAGTGAATTTCAGTATTTTTTATTCTAGGAGAAAGTATTTAAAAAAATAAAAGTAACAACTCACACTACTGAAGAGTAGGTTTGTTCTTTAGATGTTGTCGGTGGCGTGGATAACTTCTTTATTAAAGTTTATTAACTCATTAATTTGTGCAATTCCTAAATAATGAGAGATTTATCAATTTTGCCTTACCTTGTAGTTGGCCAATTTTAATTAAATTGTACGGCCTATGCATATGATGGCCATGATTGATTCAAGCCTAGCTATTAGTAGCTACTCTTCATTATTCTGTCGCCTTATAAATTGTATGGTAAGGACTTTATGAAGTCGCTATTTTCTCAGAGGGTTTGGTTTGGTTTGGTTTGAAAATTTATAAGAAGATTAAAAAATATATATTAAAGTAGAGGGGAGTTCTATAATAAGGAAACTAAAAACTTCCCTAACATTAGGGAACAAAATACGACATTTTAATTGGCTGTCAAATGAAGTGTATAAAAGATAAGATATTATAGACTTTACATCAGTGAATCTCTGCAGGAAATAGTATCAATTAAATGACAAAACCCTTATTCTACCTAAAATTTGAAAAGCCGCTGCCTTTATCTCCAGCGACAATCTTCTACGGCAGCGTCACTCGGTGAAATTCCAGAAGATCAAGAACAATCTTCTACATCTGTGAATCAAGAACAATGCTTTTTAAGTTTTTCTTCTCATTGTTCTTGCACGTGGGTATAGGTTTTTGTTCCTGTAGCCCTCTTAACCTCCTTAACTCTCAAGATAAAAGTATATTTATATTGAATATGCTCTTATTATTTCATTTGATTAGTTCCTGGAACGAAGAAATCTTTGATTTCGTTGTTTTATTTTTATTTTCGTAGGCAATTTTCTTCCTCAAATTTCCAGACACGTTTATAAGAATTTATTTTTCTAAATTATTTAAATTGTATCATTTTTGTTGTCATGATACTTCAAACAATTTTGTGTAGTAATTGATTCTTGCAAGCACCATAAACAAACAGGGACTAATTTCCGATTTCGAAGGGCCGAGCAACCGGGGACCTAAACTGGTGGTTTGGGTTTCATGTCTAATTGGAAAAAAAAATATTTTCTGTAGAGATTCAATGTGGTAAAGATCTATCAGATCTATTATAAACCCCAATTGACAGCCGATTGGAGTGTTGCATTTTGTTCCCTAATGTTAAGGAAGTTTTTGTGTTCCTTATTGTATTGTAGTACTCCCCTAAAGTAGAATCAGATTAATACCGAATTTTTCCGTTAATCAATATGAGTGCTTAGTTTTAAAATAGAAGTTCGAGTTGGTTTAGCCTCACACACGCACGCAAAACTTTTAGTCAAACCCACGTTTAATAACTTCTCTATATATTTTTTTTAATTATACTTATACGTTAACTAATTATTCATTGGATTCTACCACCCAAAAAAAAAAAAAAAAAAAGAATCCAATGGAAAAGAGGTAGTAATAAATGGCCGAAAATGGTTAGCAAAAGGTTTTTGTTTTTTTGTTTTAAAAAAAAAAGATTATTCAAACTACATTAGGGTAGTGCTTTATTTTAATTATTTGTTTGTTTGTTAAATTTGAAATTTTGTAATTCTTTTTGGTGGGAGTCTCTTTTTGGTGGGTAGTGCCTGTGTCATACCAGACAGGTGATGGAATTTAGTGCTGTCGGCCAAGACAATTCTAGCTTTGCTCCTTCTGGATATGTGTAACGTCACGTTTTATGCTCTTCTTCGTTAAATGAACTTTGCCTTGGAGCCGTTTGAATTTTGAATCAAAATTCAATATCATCATCATCTTTCTTTTTTGTGAATATGACACCTTTCAAATTAGTGCTATAAAAATACTTGTGAGTGACCCCGTTTGTTTCAACCATTATATTCAATTGGAATGGAAAATCCATTTGAATGTGTGTTTGTTTCAACAATTCAGTTTTTCCATTTAAATGATCTTTTAGAATGTGTGTTTGTTTTAACAATTCAGTTTTTCCATTCAAATGGTCCATCCAAAAAGTTAACCATTGGAATGGTTTTTTTGTATCTTGAATGAGAATGGAAGGGAGGAGGTGTTTTTGAATGGTCCATTCCAATGCTCTCATTCTAATTACAACACATTCCACTATTTTTTCCATTCAAATGTCTCCCATTCCAATTATAACACATTCCACAATTTCCATTCAAATACACTCATTCAAATAGGCGAACCAAACGGGCCCAATGACTTTCATTGAGTTTTTAATTTTTATTAGGAAATTTATACTAAATGGAATTCTAGATTCTAGATTAATTGAGGTAGCTCAATTGTATTTTTAATTTTTTTTTAAATCAAAAAACCTACTTGTTATGTACACATGTTTTTCCGATTAAAAAAATTGTGATGAAATAGGGAAAAGTGATTGCACCGTTTTGTTACTAAAATATAATACTTTTCGTGTTGGCGACTTATGAAACAAATCGGGGCTATTGTGTAACTCCAAAATATATAATTTTTTTATATTAAGGTTGTCCTAATTGAATCAAATAATTACATAACTATACTTTTATTTTGATTTTTTTAAAATTCAATTTATACATTATATTTTTTGTATTACCAATATTGCCATTGAGATTAAAAAAATTGTGACAAATTCATGTTTTCCTTCTATCAAGCACTCTTTTGACAGTTGAGTTTATCTCAAATACTATTTGAGATTAAAATATATATATAGGGCACCAATTCAATAGAATTTTTTTTTTTTTTTAATACCTATACAAAGATATCATTTTGGCTAATAAAAAATTTTTTTGCACATTTTTTTATATTAAAAAGTAAGAAAGAGAAATAACATTAATGATGCACGTCTTTTCATATACTTCACTATATCCGTTAGATCACCAATAAATATCTATACATAGGTAAAAAAAATAATACCTACTGGATTGGCAACCATATATATATATAAATTACTTCAAACTTAAAGCTTAATAAAAATAATTAACTAAAATAACAAATATTTAAGAAATAAATAAATTCAGAAAAAGAACAGATATTTAAAAATAAATAAATAAATTTTTCCTTAGAAAAATCAAATAAAAAAAAAAACTAGGTGTAAGTGCCAAACTTCCATTCGGAGAAAGCAAGGCGCGGAAAAATTTGCTGGCATATCGCTTTCTTCATAAGCTAAAACGTCTATATCACTATTTTAAGAGGAAAAAGTCCACAATCCCAGTGATCAAACAATCTTTCAACTATAGTATCAAAAAAAAGGAAAAAAAAGAAAAACTATCTTTCGACTATAATCTCTGATATAAAGATTGAAAATAATACATTATTAACGTGAACAATGCTATTTGTTATTATGCTGAAGGTACAGACCAAGACCTTTCTTTCTTTCTTTTTTAATTTATGAAAAAAGGAAAAAAGGAGTATTGTAATGATGGTTCATCTTATGTAATATGGTTGGTGAGTTGGCTTTATAGGTTGTGTAATCAACATCATTTGAGCTTTCATGGATTTTCACGTGTCTTTTGATTTTTGGGGAAGGTTCCCAATACTGCATATATATATATATATGTATGTGTGTGTGTATCATGCATGGTTCTTTTCTTTTTAATTATGTAACTATTTAGTGTAACAAAGCTGAAAGGCATGTGATTCTAAATTTAATATGATTTTACTCAAAACATATGAAGTTGATTAAAGGGCAATGATATAATAATTATAGTCCAGATTGAATATCATCAAGCATTGCGTGTGAGAATGCTACTCAACTGTTGCGAGAGAACAGCGGAGAAAAGTGGACAGTAAGCAATATGGTTACCAATTAACCTGTTAAATAAACTGTCAATAATAGACCAGTTTTATTTGAGCATTTTGTAAACAACTAACATCTTGTTAATCTACCATCTTATTAATCCGTAATGAGCTATAAAGGAAATAGAAATAAAATATATCTATATATGGATGAGGTTTCAATGGTTACGTCTCCATGAGTAACCATTATTAAAATGCGTGTAATAATAATATATATGTCTTTTTTTATCTATTCATATGTTAATTGCACATTTAGGACACAAATTTTAATGGAGAAAATTCTTAAGATAGTGAAATTGGGATCAATAATGAACTCAATATGTCTTTATTATTCATCCTCAAACATTTTTCCCTTTATAATCCTTTTTCGTTACGGATCTTGTTAAATAAAAGGTCATTGAAAATACACTTGAACTGTATTCAAGCATTACACACAACGTCTTTATTTGTAATATAATTCCAAAACTATGTACATGTACATGTACTTAGCATTACTAATGAAGATCTAAGTCAATATATTGGCGTTTCATTGTTACGAATTGCATTTATCGTTTTAGTTATGTAATTATCGTGTTTTCTTACATTCATCCCTACTCTTATATTGGATTCAATATGAGAATTTGAAATTAAGTTATATTTAAGATATTTGAATTTGTGAGGTTTTTGCAACGGTTAAAGCTTGAAATTTGAAGCTACCATTGAGCATTTGCTACCCTTATAAATTTTATAAATTTCACTCCTTTTCGAATTTTGTTCTTCTCAATTTAGCGTTGCATGTATCCATGGGTGTGATTTCAACTAGTAGAATATAGGGTATTTCAAAAAAAAAAAAAAAACTAGTAGAATATAGGTTAATTGTAATTTTTAGTTGGAATGTGCCAAGTCACCTCAAATATGTTTTATTATGCTTTCCAAATGATGTGTAAGTCTGAGCCCTCCTACTCAGGGAAGATAGATTTCAATCATCCAACTCAAGGAGGGTGGATCTAAGAAGAAATCTTAAATATTTATTTGTCATGACTCGTAATGGATATTCAACATTCATGATATATTATATAAAAAAAATCCCAATAATAATCCAAATTGAGGATGGCTCTATTTTAATCTTTCAAACTAATTTTTTTTAGATCCGGCAATTGATTTGCAAGACCGTAAGTATCGCAATTTTTATTACTTGATTTTGAATAATAAATATCATTTAACAGATAATTATTAAAAAAAAAATTTAAGGAAACAATTTTGATTGAACTCAAATAAAAATTATAATAAGAAATCAGGTTACATATAACTCATTATAATAAAAAATAGTAAATCAACTCATTACTTGAAACTAAAATATATATATATATATATATATATATATATCTCAGGACAAAATTGATCCCCGTCAATGATCTTAGAGAAAAACTCAAAATGATATTTGAGAATTCTCTGATTGATTTATCGAAATAGTTTCTATAAAATCCGTTAGTAACAAACTTTCCAAATCTGATTCATAAATTATATAGATTTGAATGATAAATATATAAATAAAATAAAAAATACTAATAAAAATAAAAACTACTAAATATCTAGATTTAAGTGGACATAAATAAATTATTTGAAAATAAAATTATAAACGGGAAAAGAAAAAAGAAAAGAACCCATATTAGAGAGTGGATCCCCCCCTCCCCCGCTGCTACAAGGGGAAAGCATTATTAAACTCTTCAAAAATAGAGAAAGAGGATATAAGTATTTAAAAGGTTGTATATTTATACTTAATGAGGATTCTAATGAGTGAAATAAAGAGTATACATTCTTTGTCAACACTTCATCCCTTTAATCAATTCATCCACACTTTTTGTCACTTAAGCATCTTGTAAGTCCACCTATGTAATAGAAGCTTTCGGGAGACTTTTGTGGTGACTCCTGTGATCACTGGCCTTTTAATCAAATGAGTGTATATTTCAGCCTCGTCAAGTTGTAACTTATTGAGCTTTCAATATTTCTTTGATTTTTGATGTGCTTCATTGTGTAATTTATATTTAAAATATTCATTAAAAATAAAATTTAGAACCAAAACTGGCTAATTTTCACAAATTACAACTAATTCAAGGAATTAGGACACACGTGCCCATTTTCAATAGGCCTTTACACATGAACACTTATTACAAAATTTGACGTACTTGTTAATATTTAGAGTTTGTATACAACAATTAACCTAAAACACAACAAAAGATACGCAATTAGTATCCGTTATATAATTATTTACCAACCAAAAAACTACAAAATCGTAACCAAAAGTTTCCAACTAAAAAAAAATAGAGAGAGAGATTAGAAAAAAAGTAAACCACTGTTCACTTTGAGAAAGTCCTAGCAATGAGAAAAAGAAAGATGACAACAACAAGAGTGCATCATATAATGAGTGTGACCACAGCAAACAATGCAGCTGACAACAATTATAAAAAAAAATCTTCTTCCAAAATGATACTTTGCTCACCATCACCAAGCCGCTGGCTTGAATCTCTACCCTAACTAACTGTCACCTTAACACTCCCAGCGGCCTTGCAACCATAATTTCTTTCGAAAGTGAACCCCGATTTTAAGAAGTGTGACTTGCGAGACCTGTTCAAATTTAGCACCATGTATACCTTTTAACATTTATATTTGTTAGACCGTCTCTAAATAAAGTATGTGAATTCAAATGTAGCATGATATGTTAAATTTAACACTACTTTTTTACTTTTGCTCCAATGATATTATGCTAAAATAAATGTTACTTGTATTTAATTATTAGCACTTTTTTTTCTCCTTATTTTTTTTTACTAAAAGTATTTTCATCATATGATTTATTAGTATTATTATTATTACTATTATTATGCTATCTAACTACCATACACTTAATCATAAATCATTGTATGATAATATTGTAAATTTAGACCTTATGCTAAATTTTAACATATTCTGTTCTTTGTGTTAGACCATCTTTAATCCATTCATACTAAAAAGATATTTCAATTATAAACTTAGCATCTCATGTAAATTTAGTATACACTTTTTTGTTTTTGCTCCAATGCTATCATAGTAAAATAAATGCTATGTGTATTTAAGTATTAGTATTATTTATAAAAAGTGTTTTCTTCATATTATTAATCATTATTATATCATCCAACTACTCTGCACCTAATCATTTCATGGCAATATTATAAATTAAAGTTTATACTAAATGTAAAATTTTAGCATGTTCTATTTTTTGTGTTATATTTGAAATAAAAATAGAATACGTTAAAATTTATGTTAAATTTGAAAAATACCATTAGAGATCAATTTTTGGCACATATTACATAACATGCCATTAGAGATGCGGAAGATAGAATATGCTAAAAAAAAATTTCAAATATAAACAATGTCACTGAAGACACAATTGTTGACTAAAGGGTTTTTAGCATGATTAGTCCCTGAATTTTTTGATAATTTGCAATGTATCCCCTGAACTTTTTTTTGGGCAATTATGACCCTAAATTTAGGATTTTTAGCATGATTAGCCCCTGATTTTTTCGTTGATTTGTAATGTATCCCCTAAACTTTTTTCTTAGCAATTAAGACCCTGAATTTGGGGTTTTTGGCATAATTAGCCTCTGAATTTTTACTGATTTGCAATATATTCCCTGAGTTATGTGCAAATTTTTTAAGGGCACAATGGTTATCTCACTTGGTTTAGAGACAAAAATAACAAACGGGAGTTTGGAGGGGAAAAAATAGTTTTGAAATTCAAATTTTTAAACAATTAAAGAATAAATTGCAAATCAACGAAAAATTTAGGGGCTAATCATGCCAAAAACCCTAAATTCAGGGTCCTAATTGCCAAAAAAAAAATTCAAAGAATACATTGCAAAAGATTCTAAATTCAGGGTCCTAATTACTCAAAAAAAAATTCGAGAGATATATTATAAATCATCGAAAAATTTAAAGACTAATCATGCTAAAATCACTGGACTAAATACTAAGTTTAAAATTGCAATAAAGATATTGGAGATCCTCTTATCTTGTCACCACAAAGAAGCTCCCAATGTTTATGTAATTTAATTATAATAACAACAAATGAACGTCTGCCACGTAAGTTATATTGCGATTGGACTAGTCAATTCCATTTGCTAGTATTGCATACGACGCACTTGATTGGTTATATGTCTAATATTTGGGGAATGAAGAAATGTAGCGGAGCATGGGAGGACCGCCGAGTGCTTAGAATGATGATTAACACACACGTGTAATCATCCACAGGTCAACTCGTGTCATATTTGGCATCCGTAGATTTACGTATGCCAGTACATCACCTTCACACCAAGCGCGTTCCTTTCATTTCCTTACTTATCTGATCTTGCAATACAATTGATTATTTTATTTTATTGTTTCGAGTAAAATTGATTATTTTATTGAAAGTACTAGATTTCTAAACAATTAATTAACATCGTCGTTTTCTCTTATCACAGTGCAAATTATAAACAACCGCACAATATAATATTAATAGAATTCATTTTTCTATTTATTAATTCAAGTAATACTTTCCCTATTAATTTGTAGCAATTTTATTTTAGAAACTTTTTGAAAATGACGGTCTTAATAACAACTTTCGTTGATATAAAAACATTCGAGAATAAAAGGACATTTTTATTAATTCTTAATTTTAGTAAAGAAAATAAAGAAAAATTGGTTCTCACTATTTACATATTTTACTTTTACAATTAATAGACTAGCATTTATATATATATATATGAAACTTTCCTGATAATAATAAGAAGACACATTTTTTTATCGCTCTCCCGTATACTCCTCGGCCCAGGAGAATTATATGTATCTTTGGTTTTCTTTTAATTTTAAATGTATAAATTACTCTATTTGACTAAGTCTCTTGTTTTGTTCAAGATATTTGTATAGTCTCCGTTACTAAATTGTTTTATTACGATTTATTATTATATTAAATCAAAGTTGATCACCTTTGATGAATGAGTTATTTTTTCTTATTTTTTAAGAGGTACTTGTCATGATTTATCAAATTATACGCTCTTATGAGTTGACAAAACACCAACAATAAATAAGAGCACACAACACTAAATTGGGCGGCGTATCGATAAAATTTGTTGTGAAATATAGAGTTTGTGATCACTGATCACGGATTCGAGTGCTAATAGCCCCTATTAGGGTCTCAAATGTATGCGCTAGTCCGATGCCCCTTTCCGGACTTTTTATTCACAGAAAATTAAGAAAGTAATAAAAATAAAAGCACACACGCGCCAACCGCGCGTGGAAGAGGTGCTAATATTATTCGAGCTGAGGCAACGAGGGTAGAATTGGTTACGGCGAGTGAGGTGAGGACGAGAGCCTTAGGACACCGCCTTAGAAAAAGAGTAGTTACCGGGTCGCGAATTCGGGTCAAGCTCTTTTTTTTTTTTTTTTTTTTTCATCTCTATTTTGGTATTTTCAAAGAAAAAGAGCCGCCTCACTCCACCAAACCCTTTTCTTCCTCACTCTCCTTGTGTTCTCTTTCTATTCTCTGGACCAAAAGCCCTAGATTGTCCGTACATCATCGGCCATGGATTTACAGCAGAACGACTTCGATCGGCTCCTCTTCTTCGAGCACGCTCGTAAGACCGCCGAAGCTACCTACGCCCAGAACCCTCTCGATGCCGATGTAAGTTCGTATCTCTTTGTTCATTCACTATTCTTATTCGATCGATTTTATTATTATTACTATTATTATGGTTTTTTTTGTTTTTGTTTTTTTTGGGGGGGGGGGGGGGACATTTTTCTGCTTTTTGTTTGTGGATTTTTTGGAATGAAAATTTACGGTTTTCATAACTTCGATTGTTATCGATGCTCTACTATGGAGATCATTTTCCCCTTATTATTGTTATTATTATGATTATTATTTTTTGAATGCAGAACTTGACAAGATGGGCTGGAGCTTTACTAGAGTTGTCTCAGTTTCAGACTGTCCCGGAGTCGAAAAAGATGATTCAAGGTTTCTATTCCATATCCTGATTGTCCTGTTTTGTTCTTCTGAAATTAGAATAAGATTTTGGGACTGTAACTTGTTGTAGCCTAATTGCTGAAGCATTTGAAAATGTTACCCAAACTTGTTTATACTATTGTTTTCGATCATCATTATCTTTAATGTTGGTTTTGAAACTTTTTCGAATATCATCGGGTAGTTGTATTACGTTTTCTGTCTCTTTTTAATAATTTTGGGTGGTTGATTGCGGGAAATGAATGTGGTTGCACAGATGCAATTTCAAAGCTGGAGGAAGCATTGTTGGTTAATCCCCAAAAACATGATACCCTCTGGTGCTTGGGCAATGCTCATACTTCTCATGCATTTTTGACCGCTGATCTTGATGAGGCAAAGGAATATTTCGATAAGGCTGCAGAATACTTTCAGCAAGCAATTGACGAGGTTTTTCTCCTGCCAAAATGCTACGTTATATTTGCAAAACGATGTGTAATTTTCACCTAAAGTTTCTGATGTAGTAATGCATTTTTCAATGATAGGAGCCAGAGAATGAACTTTATCGCAAGTCGTTGGAAGTTGCTGCTAAGGTACGCTAAGCTCTTATGTATTAGGGGAAAAACCCCGTACTCGTCTGTTGTTGAGACTTATAGTTGGCATCATTAAAATCTGAAAATGAAAACAAAGAGTAGAGCTTTTAAATTTTATGCTAAATGGGCACTATTTGTTGCTGATTTAACAAAGGTGCTAGTACTTAGCTAAAGAGTAGGTGAGGGTTATCTATCAGTATTACCAATTTACCATTTGAACTGATTGGTAGCTATAATTAGATTACCTGGTTCTGGAAGTTAGGTCTGTGTGTGTGCAAGTATAGGACATATTTTAATCGTCTAAAGGTTTACATGTATGGCGGCCTTCCTTTTAGAAAAATGTTAAATCTGATTTTCATTTTTGTTCTTGTTATGCTTTCGCCATAGGCAGTGTAGGTCAGAAGGCATTTGAGGCTTTTGAATTAGTTTATCAAGTAGGTGAAAGATGAGACTGAAATATTGGGCAGCATTTATTTGGGTTGATGAAGATCAATAGAAAAAGAATAATTAGTTGCTTTTATGCCAACTTGGGTGTATCGCACCCAATGTTGGCAGGCAGCTTTATGGATGATGCACATTTGATCTCCTTGTCAACTGTTGCCATTGGTTTAAGATACAGATTAGGATCTTAAGGCCTTCAAATGCTTGGCCTTCTGTGCCTCTTGACTTTGATGCACTTTGGGGGATTGTACTATTGACGATGTACTGAAAGAGAAAGGATTGGTTAGGTGTTCTGTGTGCAAGGCGACTCTTAGTATTGATTGCTTAAGGCCTAGATTTATTTCCTCTTGTAATTTCATCCTTTAAGTTAAAACACATTCTATTGGGGTTTACGCTTAAAGTTGTGGACTCTGAATTGAACTATCTGCATAAGTGTATGTTATGACTGAGGAGTCAGCTAGTGCAATCTTTTATGTAGAATGTAGTCTCTTGAAGTGCACGCTGTAAATTTTTGACGAACTTTTTGTTTAATATTTCAAATTCAGCGTTATATCTGTCTGTTGAACTAATTAAGTGTAGTCTTGATGTTTTAACTTAATGAGTCATTATTTTGTTTAGGCCCCAGAATTGCATATGGAAATCCATAAGCATGGTTTTGGCCAACAGGCAATGGGAGCTCCAGGACCTTCTTCTTCATCAGGTTCTAAGGTAATACTTGGAACCTTGGTTTGTCCTAAATCCTAAACTTGCCCCTTGTACATAATTTTTTCTCTTTCTGGTACTATGCCTTCCCATTTTTTGGATCTGTTTGTGCGTTCTTGATCTGAATCATCGTATTGCAGACTGCGAAGAAAAAGAAGAGCAGTGATCTCAATTATGATATCTGTGGATGGATAATCCTTGCTGTATGCGTTGTAGCGTGGGTAGGATTCGCAAAATCACATGTGCCTCCACCGCCACCCCGATAAGCGAAGCATTTGTTTGATGTTTATCTTCGGCACTTTGGAAGAGAGTATGGAGATTGAGAATATTCATGAGATACTTTGAGAGGCTTTGAGCCAGTGAATGTAGAATTGAGAACCACAGTTGGTCCAAGATTTTTCACATTAGTAATGATGATTTTCACCATGTAGCTGATAAGGATATTTCAGGATTTTTCTACATGAAGTATTGATTTTTTGATAGTAATTCTGGTTAGAAATTTTTATCATACTTTGTTAATCAAACGCTAACGTGTATGGTGCTTAATATGGATAAGATGTTCGTTAGTTCAACGCTGTTGTCGTTTCTAGTATTTTCTAATCATTGAGACGAGACCCAATGCGTAAAAGGGCTTTCGTCTCGTTTGCAAGGACTGCAATTGCATCATGATTTCCATGAATGCGAAGATGCAACCTAGAAACGGTAATCGTGTGGTGTTTATAGTATCATCTTTAATTTTGATGCGGTTTAGCTTTTTGACGTCGTTTTGCGATTTTTTTGTCGTATTGGGTAGAAAACAACGGCCCAAAGGCCAAGAGCCCGTTACCCTGGTCCGTCCGTCCAACTAAAACCAGTCCTGTCCGGTGTCCACTACACAAACTCGAACTATACGTCGCCGTTTCGCCTCTGAAAATCAACGAACTTTCCTCTAAAGTCGAGATGGATGATCATCTTCATCTTCATTCGGGCTGGCGCGAATGTGAAGCTAAAAAGCTTTAATAGAGCTGAGCAGAAAAGAGCAGAACAAAGTAAAAGCAAAGGAAATGGCTTTCGAATCGAAACCGAAGTTATACAGTGAAGCCTTATCGCTCTCCTCTCTGTGCACGCTCTCCACGCGCCGTCTCTGCTGCTCGAACCGAAGCCATCTCTCGTTCCGCACCACCACGAACGCGAAACCCCCTCGGCTCCAGGTCTTGGCTTTTGCTGTTAAGAGAAGCCCTAAGCGTCTCAAATATGCGACTCCTCGCTTCACCAAGGTCCCTTCTCTCTCCCCCCCCCCTCACTCAATGTATCGTCAGTCTTGTGGTTCGAGTCTTGTTTGGTTGCCGAGAAAATGGTGGAAAAATTGTGATTTCCTTTTTGTGAATCAGTTATCTGTAATAGGTAGCTCTACAGAAATTTGAAGGTCCATTCATGATTGCTCAATTACAGGACTCGTCTTTGCTAGCAGTGACGTTGTATTTTCGTAAATGTGATTCTTCCAAATATATGAACCGGTTATGGTGTTGGTGATTAACATCAACTCTATCTCAACTGATCACAGTTGTGTGCGGGTTGTGTCTCTTCTTGGAGTCGATTCGAGTTTTGTACACTTTCCTGCTTTTTTTTGGGGGAGGGGGGGGGGGGGGGTTGGGGTTGTTTTCCATTTCATGGCCAACTTTATGAGTTTCATGCAGTTCTATTTAAATATTCACGGTGTCATTTTAATACAGAATTTTGAAATATTCGAATTTGGAGGAGGATTTTTGGTTATGGAACCGTCTGGATCGCCTGCTATTTACTAGTTTTTGTGTTAGGATTCATTGTTGAACTGGGAGATAAATGCTCAGAGTTGAGAAAATTGGTGTTTAGGTTGTTAAATTTCGTATAGTTGGTAAATTAACTTCAGGAGGATGAATTGCTGTACGTTGAAGTTGATTCATCAGGAGCTGATAGCTGGAAACTGGAACCAGTCGTCGATCTTTTAAAAGGGGGAGCCGTTGGGGTCATTCCTACTGACACCGTGTATGTGATTCATGTTACTTTCCTGCTCTATTATAATCTTTTCATAAGCATTTACATCCTCTGCTTATATAAAGAAATGAGCTTTTTGGACTGGAAATTGTTTTCATCTTTCTCATCTTTTGATTATTGGATGCCTTTTTTTTCCATTTAAAACAGTCCGAGGACGCAGTTGTTATCCTCCGTCTCGGTTACTAAATCTTGAGTTTCAGCCCCAATTCAAAATTGTGCAATTCGATCAATTCTTTATTTTATTCAGTTTTCAACCCTCTTAAAATTATTTGTTTGTAGATATGCCCTGGTTTGTGATTTGAGGAACCACTCCGCCATTGAGCGACTTCGAAGGTAGATTTCATAGTAAGAAAGTTCACGAATTTTTATGGCTGCTTGGTGTTTTATACTTTAATGCCGCTTGTGACATGGTTCCTGTGTGTTTTTGCCTTGCAGAATCAAGAACATAGAACCTCTAAAGGCAAGGAAGATGACTTTTGATCACTTCTTCAATATGTATTTGAAAAATATGCTCCAGCATGGTACTCAACCAACCACTGGATAATACATGGTGGCGTACTTATTATCTTTCTCTAATGCCTGGTTGTGGCATAATAAGTTCTTGATTTTAATACTTTTAGTGTTGCCCTTTTTTCCTTAATGTCATCATTTAAAATTTTTCATTGTCTATTTTAATCTTGCAGCCTCTTAGCATTTTATGCCACTCCTTTCGGGACATAAATGTATATACAACAGGGTTCCCTCGTGGTGATAGCCAAGGCCATACAAACATATTCCGGGCTGTTAAGCATTGCTTACCTGGACCTGTAAGTGTGTTCTTTGGTTGTTCTTTTATTGGCAGTAAGAAGAAATCTAAAATATCCCCAATAGCATCTATAGCCACTGCTATAGCCTCTCTCTCAATGGCTTAGGACGTAATGTCAATTTTTGCAAAATTGATCATCTGGTTAATAGATCTCTATGGCATCACCAACATCTTTTCAGCGTAGGATCAGTTTCTTGTTACAATTATGGTGCATTAGGTCTTTTGAAATGGAAAATAGTGTACTTAAGGCACTTATTTTTGTTGCAGTACACCTTCATCTTAACAGCCAGCAAAGAGTTACCTAAACAGTGCATAAGGTATGGGACTACAACTGCGAAATATGCATCAAGGAAAAATGTAGGTATCCGTATGCCTGATGACGCAATATGTCAAGCAGTACTAGAGAGGATGGAGGCACCTTTGATATCTACAAGGTAGGTCTAATTTCTATATTTATCTTGTCCAATAGGAAAGAGGTTGGAGACTGGATATGCGTTGCTTCACTATCTTTGTATGTGATTACAGGGGGCTTGAAATACCAATGCTCCTATTTATTTATTCTCATTTGCTATTATGCTTATGCTGAACACATGTCTCTTGTGTCAGTGTGAAGAACTTGAAGGAAAATGAGTGGATGCTAGATCCAGTTGTTATAGCTGATACCTACGGACCAGAGGTACGTCTGTAAATTGAAGTTTGGTTTTTGTATTGAAACTATCTAGCTAGGTTATTTTCCATTTTCAAGCAAAGTTTGTGAGTCTTGCCAACCTGTGTACTTTCTAGTATTAAATAGGTGAACTTATATTGCTCAGAGCAGCAGGAAAAGGAAAGGATAACAGAAGATATGAAAATGCTCCACGCCTGGGAAAAATAGCCAGTTTTTTATTTATTTATTTTTTTAAATTTTCACATACTGTAGATAAAGAAACTTCAAAGTTCAACAGAAAATTCAGTTTTTTCCTTTACACAATTTTTGCGCGTCTTTTAGAATATCCATCTGTTATTTCCCATTCTTGAACCGTTAAATTACAAATAGACCTTAGACTGGGGCTTTTTATTTGTCATTTGTTCCTCAATATAGCTCAGAAGTTGTGGATTCATAATTTTATCAGGGCTTGGATTTTGTCGTTGATGGTGGGTTGAGAGTGGCTGATCCCTCAACTGTAGTTGACCTGACCGTGATTCCTCCCAAAATCATACGGCAAGGAAAGGTAAACTGGGTTTGTATGAATGTTGCTGCTTACTACGCCTTTTATAGACAATGTGAAGTAGTATTCGGCGATATTGTGAACTGGGATTTTAGCCCTTATCTCAATTTAAGGGTTAAAATCTGGATGTTACCCCTTATAGACAATGTGAAGAAGATGGATGCTTTTTAGGCCAGTGAGTCGGTGACTGGCATGGTAGTTCAATCTAGATTTTCTGAGAAAGTGCATGTTGTTGGAGCATATTTTTGCCAAAAAGGTCTCTAGGGATGAAAAATAAATTGAAATCACTAGTTAAATAGTCATGCAGCTTTGAAATCGTGAAGCATCATTTGATTAACTCCCATATCTGTTTTTGCCTGTGATCTACTCTCAGGGACCGAAATTATCATGGATGGTCGCAGAAGATGATGGTGAATTGGATGAAGAAAAGAAGAGATCATCTCCTCAGTCTCTGCAAGTTTGAAGTTATCATCCATATTGGTGAACTGCGTGTAAGACCTGTCTCAGTGGCTGCTTGCTGTTTTGGTTAAAAATTTCTCAAAACGTACAGGGAAGAAAGGGAGATTAGTGTAAGTTGTAAGTAATATATGGTCAGTCAATATTATGACGGTTAAAAACCTGGTAGTCTAACCCCAGAAGATGTCCGCTTTCCGTTCAAGAAATATGATTCCTTCTCAATACAATTATTGAATTATCATTGCTGTTGTAAGTATTTTAGTCTCGAAGTAGGCTATATTGAAGATGATGGTTACACAGGATGAGCTGGATACTTATGTAGTTACGTTTTTGTCCTTTTATTTGAACCTATTCAATCAGGTAAGTTTCCCGACCCCTAAATTTCGACTCGTGGCATGTGCAGAGAAAGGAAATTACTACGGAAATCTTCGACTTGCACTGAAAAATCAGTCAATGGTTATCATTAGCTTAACCATTTTTGTTTTTGTTTTTGTTTTTGTTTTTTGATTTTTGGTATTTTCAAAGTGATAAACCTGTAGGCTTGTAGCTAACCAGTTTCATTGCTCAACTTAAAATCGCATGCCGGATATGGGACTTTGCCGTTGGAATTCAAGTTAGCCCAACAGATATTATCGATGTCTGAGGTTTGGTCGTTTGCATGTTATTGTCGTTTTCTTGTGTCCTTGCTTTTGTCGTTGTTTGAGATAGTTGTCGTTTCGTTCTAGAGTCGTAAGTCATTTATAAGATACATCGTAAAATATTGTCGTTATCGAAATGGTTGTATTTGTCAATTGTCATCTATGAGAGAACAGTTTTTAAATCTGTCGTTTATGTGTACTGTATTGTTTTTACTTTTGGTCGTTTGTTAGACTTTCTTTTTTTTCTTCTTTAAGTAGAGATTAACTAGTGACTTTCATTTATTACAAAGAAAAGAAAATAATTCATGCATTCTGAGAGTCGAATTTCTGACCTAATACTCAATTTCTATCTCACCTCACCCACTGAGCTAGTCTTCTTGGTCGTTTATTAGACATTATTTTTCTGCTGTTGTCTTTAACTGGGTCAATTATGATGTTAGTTGCCGACTTGTCGTGCTACTCTGGTGTCGTTAAATTTTTTAAATTGTTGTGTCATTTTCAGATTATGGTGTCGATCTTTAAGGATTTTATCGTTTTATGGCTGATAATTTTAAGAAGCGTTTTTATCTTTTGTCTTTTTTTTTTTTTTTCAATGGACGTCGTTTCACAAATATTGTAATATTTGTATTATAAAACGCATAAACGTTTCTCTTCAGTTTTCACTTCATTTCTATGTCGTTTTTCAATGGGTTCTATTTTGATTTGTTTTGCTTCTGAAAATCGTTTCTAAACGGTTGTCGTTAATGCTCTATTGTCGTACATCCGATATATTGTCGTTTATATATTTTCTGCGACCCACCCCCTCACACTCAGCAAGATATCTTCAGCTTTCACACCCCCCCTTATTTATTCTTTGTGGGCTGGAAGACTGGAAGGGACTGCAGTCAGTTTTAAGCATATATCATTGAAGGGATTGAGGCTTTCTGGAATGGATGGCAATGACAACGTTATCAATTAAGACCTTTTTTTTTTTTCCTTCATTTATATCCTAAAACTCAATCGACCATAAAGTCTGAGTTTTCAGGAATACTGCAGAAATAATACTTTGGGTTAAATTCAAATCACAAAAAAAAAAGTCCAGTTGGAACAATGGATCCACCTTCTTCCCCTTTACTGAGTGGTCTTTTTTTTTTTTTTTTTAAGTAGAGCTTAACTAATGACCACCACTTACTACAAATTAAAGGAAAATGGCACACACACACTATCAAGATTTGAACCCCTGACCACCTCAAACACACACAACCCTCAAACTTGGACCAACTGAGCTAACCCCTTTCCTGAGTGGTCTTATTCATGATTCATCTCATAGTTATGGGCATCGCTTCCAATGCTATGTGGGGATAGCATTTGCGGGCAACAAAGGCAAAAGAAACTTTAACAAACAAAAATAAAGAAACTCCCTGGTTGATAATGTCAGTCAAATTTAAGAGAGAGAGAGAGAGAAGAAACTCCCTGGTTTATAGTGTCAGTCAAATTAAAAGGAGAGAGAACACTGTAATATGTTCCAATTTTTACTGTGAAGTAAAAAACTATAAAAATCTTTATGTAATTATGCAAAACAATAAATTACAGCTAGGTCGGCGGATGGCAGTTAATGGGTTATGTGAACATCTTTAAAGGAGCAGTTATGAGACTGGCAACAAAGGTTGGTTTGGTAGTTGTCCCCCTGAGTTTTATGGTATAGCTATTCAACTTAAAAACCATACACAACCCTTTCAAAAAAAAAAAACATACACAACACTGCAACATTAAATGTCCACTTGGACTACACTGTTTTCTGTTTTTTTTTTTTTGTTCTTTGGTTATTACTAAAACCCAACATCTTTCTTGCTTTCTTCTTCCTAGATTTTGTTTTTAAATATGATCTTCTAGCTTAGCTACTCTCTTCAATGGGTTCACTCAAGCTTCTACTTCTACTTCTGTATACGTATGCTGCGGTAATATTGTTGCATGTACTAAACTCAGTTGAGTCTACTGTCCTCATTCGTTTTGGTCAAACTCCGCCGCCGAGGTCAAGGTACTCCTATGCAGTTTTCCGATACTCATTTGAGACTCTGGATGGTTCAAATGCGTGCCTAAACAATACCTGTTCCATACACTGCCAGGTACTGTTCTTGCCTTGACTCTTGTTGTTGTGGTCTTTTAGTTCCTTTATGCTTGCTTTAAGAAGCCATTAACTACTATGTCAAAATGTTAGAATGGTTCTCGACTTTAAATGCAGATAGATTTTTTAAGTGTTTTGCTCATGACGAGTTTAACAATGTAGGTAGTTCTAAGCATTTATGATGTTAAATTTGGAAGGAATTCTTTTACATTCTTCTGATGTGCAATTTGAAATCTTCGAAGGGAAATATAGACTTGAAATTCTTTGATGTAGCAATGCTGTTACATATAGCGGACTACAATATTAAATTTATGTATATGAACAGCTTGATGGCCAGGCGTTGAGCACCTGTCCCGCTAAAGTTCTGGTACTGAAGAATTTGGCTGTGAACCGTGACCATAAATTCCTTCTTAATGTCACAACCTGGAATGGCGACACGAACTCGTCAGCTTATTCTTGGTTCATTGGTGAGCATTTTCGATCCTTACTGGAGAAACCATTTCTGTTTTTCTTTGCTGTAGATGGCTTGCCCTGGTCTTTGATGGAAGATCCTGATTTGAGTTCATTTTTAGTAATCAGTAAACGTTCTACAAGTCTTCTACTATGAAATCTTACTCTTTTGTTGCTACTTATATAATAGATACGATACCACCAACTGCAACAATTTCCACCAAACAGAACTATACCAATGCTAAAAGAATAGCCATTGATGTCAAATTCAGCGAACCTTGCACTGGACGGGGTGGCTTCAAGTGTGTGAACTCGTCAGACTGTGATGTAACTGTTATTTGGAAACTTGTCTCCCCAGAATATGCAGTTTGTTATCATTCCGGAAAAAGTTCATAGCAAACTTCATGCTCAATGCAAACTTTTTTTCTTTTGTAGGTCATAATAAAAGGTCCAGCTCACATAAACCCAACTTCCTTGCGCATTATTAAGCCTGCCACTCATTACAAGCTTGACGTAGTTTTTTCCATGAAAAGCACTGTTGGACGTGTGGTAATTGGAATAGCAGATAATATTTGTGCAGATCAGGCAGGAAATAACTTTACAAGAACAAATGGTTCCTCTATAATCATTCACTTTGGTGAGTCTTAGTCTTACCTTTTTACTTTAATTGTAATATGATCTCATTTTGATCATCAACATTTTCTGAAATGTTAATAACTTTCATAGATAGAGGGCCAGTGCTGGTGGATTTCTGGACAGCTGTTCCATCCTATGAGCTGGTGATCAATGGGGTCCCAAGAACTGTCCTGGCAACTAACAAAATAGAAGACTTGAAAATCTTCTTGGACTTCAACATTCCCGTAGGAAATACTACAGAACAGATTCTAAATGCATTACGAGTGAACGGGGGTAGCTTAGTACATATTAATGGTACAAATCAAGGGAACCGTCGATTTGCATTTGAAGTAAGCAACAAACTTCTTTCTGTATGTTCATTCCTTTTAGTTAAGTAGTTTACTTTTTGGATGGAACTTGTACAATAAAGCACTATGAATTTTGATTTTGTAGCTCAACGTTACAGCAAGAACTGAAATCATCACAGTTGAACTGCAATCCCATTTAATAATTGGCAGAACAGGAACTCCAGTCTCACCTGCTCCCTCAATCACATTTGTATATGGTATGCCGTTCCCTAATTTGCTGCTTCACAAATTTTTCTGCTGGAAAATTTTTCGGTAGCTTCGTGGAACTTATTGCTTTTATTTTTTTCAGATTTAATGGAGCCTGGTGTAAGGCTAAGTACCAACTCTCCAAATGTTACAAAGGAGCCCCACATCAATATAATAGTTGAGTTTACAAAGCCAGTTTTTGGGTTTGAAGTTTCCATGGTAAAGGTGACTGGGGGTAAAATAACAGGGTAAGTGCTCCTGGTGTCTCTTGAACTACTGATACAATTATATGCTTGATAGTAGTCACGTCATACTAGCCTGCAATAACATGTATAGACTATATAAACCGCGACTAATGTCAAAATGTTCTATTTTTCTTCATGTAGGTTGAAGGAACTTTCAAAAGCTCTGTACTCGATGAATGTCCTGGCAGCAGCCCATAATATCGTGTCAGTTAGCATTCCTGCGGGGAAAGTAAACGATATTTCAGGAAATCTAAATTTGGAGTCAAATAAACTTGAAGTGAAGCATTGTATGAATATTGCTTCTTCCTCCTTTTTCATCCTCAATGTTTTAGTTCCATTTTGTGTCGCAGAATTGTATTAGCTCATCTGTCCAGAAATTAAACTTGCAGAAGCATGAGTATCAGTTCCTTATTTGTATGCATGTTCATTCATATACATACGTGAGTGTACATTTGCATATTACAGAAACAGATGGACAAGTAGGTGGTTGTTATGTTTGTACAAAAACTAATTCCTTTCTGGCGACAGATTCAATCCCTCCTCTATCAATCGCACTACACTCTTTTGTGACTGCGGGAATATTGGCAACATCATTTGCAACGGCCGTTCTTTCACTTTCATTTGCTAATCTTGGAGCAATAGACACTCTAGCTTCCGGGAGTACCAATATTGTTGATATTGACCCCTCAAAGAATCTTCATGTAAGTTTTGAAGTACTCAGCAGCATTGAAATACATGTGACTTTTTCTTTGTATTGACTCGGATTTTGAAATCGATACACCTTTTCTTATTAAGATTCTATATAAAGTCTAATAAATCTTCATGCAGGGTATGGTTGGACATCTTCAAGTGTTTGTCCTCTCAGACTGGCACTCAGTTAACCAACCGATTGAGTATTCTGAGACTGCTAAAGGTCTAAGGTGGCTTATACCTCATCAAAAACTTCCATGGAAAAAGGATAGTGCTTCAGTCTGGCCCAATCATGTTTACTTGGCAGAAGAGGAGCTAGCTATGAAACTCAGCTGCATTCCAGAAGGATGGCCTTTAAATAAGAAAACCAGTGATGCAACTGACTCTTGCTTGACAAATATTTCTTGTGCACGACTAAAAGACATTGAACCGAAGCCTGGTTGGCTTTATGGGCAACATAACGTCAGCATTAAAAAGGCACCTTATGGACTAGCTCTTGATTCCAAAGAATATTTCATTTATTTCTTGGTGAGTATCTACTTTGTGCAGTCAGTGTTTGCGTTTGAATGAGAATTTTTTTTTACAGTTGGAATAATTTGTCTTGTAGAGAGGAGAGCCACTGTCTGCTAGAGACGTCGTCAAGAAAATGGAGAATTACAAAGGGTAGTTACAATTACTTGGTCTTTAAAGCTTGGAAACTATAATACATTTGACAGAGAACTATAAGTATCAGTAATATCCTGAAGTAACAAAGAGAGGAGCTCATTTATGCTTTCTGACAGCTTTTAAAAGATTTCTGAGGTTCTTATCCTAACAGGTGGCAGGACTTGGAGATGAACTTGTTCTGGCTTGGGGTGGGAGGAGGCAGTCTAGTTATAGCGCATGTTCTCTTGTTACTTTTCCTAAAATGGAGAACAAGAACACCAATACATGGGATACTCTCAGTCCCCCGATTTGAGCTTTTTCTTCTGATTCTAATGCTACCTTGCATCTCTCAGTCATCAGCATTTGTAATACGAGGTAAGCACTTTAGTTTGTTCTTTCCAAATTCCGGTCGAATTTAATTGTCAGTTGAAAGTTTCATGAATTTTAAAACTACTCTAAATGGCAGGTGGTACAACCGGGGGAATAATCACAGGAGCTCTGTTGCTAGCAATCCCTGCGGCCTTTATTTTATCAATTATCATTTTTCTCATTATTGCAGTATTCTCAGGAAGTTTAGTTCAGTACAAGGAAGTTAAGCATGTTGCCAGTACAGAACCATGGTATGCAAAGCTGTGGTTCTTCTTTACAACCAAGACCATCAAAGGAAAGTGGTTTTACAGAGAAGGGCTTCCTTCATCTTTCGTTTCACGTTTTGGAATTCTCTTTGAGAGTCTGAAAGGTCCTCCATTGTTTGTCTTTGTCGATCAAAATGACTCAAACACCACACATAAATGGAGTGGAAGTGGCCATAACGGGACTGGGAGAATACGAGCCGTAAGCTCAGATGACAGCAACGAAGAAAATGAAATTCCGTTGCCAAGAAGACTTTTGGGCTGCGCTAGATCTTCATATTTAGTCATCGATATTTTAAGAAGGGTCAGTCTAGGAATCATTGCTGGAGCTTACTCCTCAAAGAAATTAAGCCAAAGTATCTTTGCACTGACAATCACACTGGTACAGTTTATGTATCTATTTATACTCAAACCATTTATTAGCAAGGGAGTGCACCTGGTTGAAAGTGTCTCTCTCCTGTGTGAGATAGGTCTTTTCAGTATATCTATCAGTATGACTAGCATAAATCCTATGGAAGCAGAAAAGTTGGGATATGTCATGCTGGCTTTCCTCTTCATTACTTTTGTTACTCAGATTATACATGAGTGGTACACACTCATAAGTTCTTTGTTAAGACTATCACATCCTCAGAAAAATTCTCTAAAGCTTGGATTGAAATTTGCTGCTAAAGGTCTTGTCCTTCCTTTCCTTTCGAGGAAACACTGGTCTG
Source organism: Trema orientale (assembly GCA_002914845.1). Classification (NCBI taxonomy): domain Eukaryota; kingdom Viridiplantae; phylum Streptophyta; class Magnoliopsida; order Rosales; family Cannabaceae; genus Trema; species Trema orientale. The sequence goes on from JXTC01000045.1 coordinate 910,168, forward strand.
GAGTCACACCGAGCTCTAAAACAGGCCTACGTCATGGCCTTCCTCTCAGTCCAGAAACCGAGTTGAGAAGAAGAGACCGGAAACCACCATTCATTGACCCAATTGTTTCCATGACTGCAACAGTAGTACCTGCCCTCAGTCCTGGCTCACCAATCCCAGGTGTTACTCAAAGGATAGATTCCATGACTGTGGAGAGAAATGTTAGTTGGCAGAGAACAGGGGAAGGAAAACAGCCAAAGGGACTTGAATTAGAATCAAAGAGTGAGATGAAGAAATTAAGAGCGTTGGCAAGGGCTAGTTTCTCAGGAGACTCAAATGTTAAGGAAGCTAGCACCAGCTACACATATAGGGAGTGATCGTTGTCTTATAGATCCTCCGTCTTCAACCCTCTACTTAAAGATCGAATATTAATGCATAAAACTATAAAATTCCCCGAAGTTTCTGCAGAGTACATAATTCTTTCTCGTCCGAAATAAAAAGCAATTTTTTTTTTTTTCCCACAATGCAGTTATAACGTCATACTCGTACATACATACCTGTGAATCTCAATGTTGCTTCATAGTGCAGTTAAATTTAGATACATTCTCTTCTCATTCGCATTGTCATCTCCAACAACAATAACCGAACTAATATGTTTGAAACAGAAGTAGACTAGTTAAGATTCAAATGAATAAACGTCTGAAAGGCTTGCTGAAAGTTTTATTGTATTGGAAATCATGGAATCTAACAGTATGAATATCTGAGGAAAAGTTCAGAACTGATCCAGCAAACCCTTCTAAGTCCCCAATAGCTCTTATTTGATACCAAATACACGAATATATGGAATAAGAAAGAAAGGTCTAGAAGCTACTCATCTACTATTACATCACTAAAGCTCATCATTAAGCCAAGGGTAAAAATACTGTACATTCTCATGATTCAGTACCTCCATCTAAGACTCAAAACAGAGCACTTACAGAAAGAAAAAAAGACGAGAAAGAATTACACAGTAATATTCACCATTGCCATGAGATTCATCACTAACAAATCCATCAGAGAGAATCTTGGGCCAATTCTTTATCAGTGGACAAATTCAGCAACCCATTGAGGCCATGCACAACCAACCAATCGCTTCGATATATATCTTGAAACACCACTGGTGCACCATTAAGCACAGGGAAACCATCATTAGACACCATCACATTGATCATAAACCCCCTTGAAAACGTCGGAAGCTTCGTCCTCGCCTCGCATCCAATCAAATCCTGCCACGACAGCAACCTCGGCACGACGTGTCGCCGGAATATCAACGCGTAGTCGCTGATATTCCTCACGTAGTCCTCGAACGCCTGATCAACCGGAGCGAAGATGGTCAACTTTGTCTGATCGTTAAACCCGGTTAGCTGGGCATCAAGAAACGTAGCAACGATAGAGTAGCCTCTGGACCTGAGGAACTTGGCAACCGAGCCAAAAGACTCAACTGGGCACCCTAACTGTTCGTCCTCGAGGGGACCCTTGAGCCCGGTGGTCGAGCCAGGGCACGAGGCCGAAGCTGGGTCAAGACCAGTCCGGAAGGATGAGTCGATGAAGTCGTCGATGCCGTACAGAACGACAGACCCATCATCGAAAACGGCCTTCTCGTTGACCCTGACGTTGTTTATGGAGATATATCCATCGGAGGCGAGAGAAGCGGTGACCACCAGGGAGTGGTCCGGGACCATGGTGGGTATTCTTGAGCCGCAAGGAAGGGTCTTGAGGGTCTCGAAGGGAAGTCTCTGGGGGGACACGTGGTGGCGAAGCAGAAGCAGGGGAGGTTGGCCTGACTTGCGGAAAGCGTCATCGGCCGGAGCGAACACGGTGGCCGTCGGGGATTGAAGGTCGAGGGCTTCGGAGGCGATTTTAAGGGTCAATGACATGGAGAGGTAGCCGGAGTTTGAGAGGGTCTCGGCGGCGCTCAGGAGAGTCAAGCAGGAGCCAAGAGCGGAGGAGGAGGTTGAGAGAGAAAGAATGGTGATGAGAGAGAAGAGCAGAAAGGTCGCCATGGCAGAGATGGAGAGAGAGAGATTCGTTCTTGAGTCTTGGACAGTTGGACTGAAGGTCTAAGCAGAGGAGTTACACTGTTACAGTGGAGAACAGAGTCCTCATTTGGGCGGCAAACCGTTAAGTAAAGCACTGATGCTAAGTGCTAACGGAAACAAAAAGTCATAATTATATTTTTATTCCCCGTATTTTGCAATTATCATTAAATTGACCATGCATTTTTTAATGACAAATTTTTTAATTTATCCTTTATATGATTAGCTGGTAATAAAAAAAATTTATGGTCAAACTGGCAAAAGTTATGGCTAAATTCATAAAATCACAAATTCCTTTGTTATTAGTAAAAAAGCTAATTACATTTTTATACCTTACGTTTTGATTCTTTGTTTAATTTATATCTTATGTTTTAGTTATTATCAATATTGACCTCTAGATTATATATTGACCTCCAGATTTGAAACTTGTAACAAATTTATACTTTCTTTGAGTTAAATATCAATTTTGACCATTGAGTTTACCAAAATACCCTTTTGAACTTAGTGAATATATAGTTTAATACTTAATTTATATTTAAAACTAATTAAAATTACTAACTAAAAGAACAAATATTAAAAAAAATAGTTTAAAAAATACAAAAACCTACAAAAATTAAATATTATTTATAGAAAACTTTATGAATTTTACATAAGTTTTAAATTGATTTCTTTTAAAATATATATTTAAACTTTTAGGGTATTTTGGTAAACATAACGGCCAAAATTTGTATTTGACCTAGATATAAATTTATTGTAAATTCTAAATTTGAAGGTCAATGTTGAGAATAACTAAAACACATAGTATAAATTAAACAAAAAGTCAAAACACAAGATATAAAAATGTAATTATCCCTTAGTAAAATACTAGAAAATAATATAATACAGATCCCATCGCAATTTTTAGAATCAAAGGTCGTGTCTCTTCACTTTTCTAACTTTTAGAATAGAGTTAGAACTCCTTAAACACACAATAAATATATATCATACTAAGAACCCATATATTTAATGTAGTTTAGTAAAATTACCAAAGTTCACGAATCAAAATCCAGCATAGTCTTTTATTGAGAAAATACAACTCTAAAAGTTTAAACTACTAAGTTCAAGAGTTTCTTTCCTACATTATCTTTCACAAATTTTCTTGCTAACTAGTTTTTATATGATCATCCTATCTATTTTCACTCTTAGACTATTTATTTATAATAGTTTACACTTCTCTAGTCCTAATAGGATTATATTTTCCTACTATAAATTAATCCATCCAATAATATAGCTCCACTGTAATTCCTTTTAGGATACAGAAGTAAAAACCTAATAATTGACAATTATTAAGTTTGGATAATTGTACATCGAATTCGCCAACCTACCAATCTAATTTGGTTACAATACTAGATCATGTCTAATTAAATAAAAACTGAATATCCAATTTTCATTTTTCAATGATAAGTGGATATGTCAGTATCTAGTATGTTTTTGTTAATATCTGACACATTTCTAATAGTTGCAAACACGTTATATCAAACTTAGTATAATATAACAAAATAAAAATAAATACAAAATTACCCTTGCTTATTAATTGAATTAATTGCCAAGTGACAATAATTAAAAACTTTGGCTATTGACTTCAATTCTTTAGCAACTTGCATTTGTTAATCTTCAATTATCACAAGAAGATACTCAAGTTTGTTCCTTTCTTGGTTTCTACTGATTGAACCATCTTATTGGGACCTCAAACACAATTTTCTGCATTCTTCTCGAAACTCTTGAGTTATTAGCTCAACCTTGAACTTGAATCACCCTTGTTAGCTTTTCAACTTCATAAGCAATCATCTTCTCAATGTAATCAAATAACATTGATCTTGTAACATGTATAAACTAACATACTTAACACAATTTATGATCACTTTGGTTCCTTTAAAACTTTTAAGATTCCGTCAATCAAGTTCTTTTGAATTTTTAGAACATACTTATCTCTATTCTGCTACTATTCCTCATTCTTTATATTATTGACCTTAATAATACTCATTCTTACAAGGCTACAACTTATGTAGTCTCTCATAAAATTTTAAGCCTTAATCAATTTCTCATTATCCATAAATAAATGCTTCCATTAACCTTTTATGAAATGTGCAATCAAATTCGAGAATCTATTTATCCTCTCACTATAATATTGTGAACCAGTAATATCTATGCACTTCAATGTCTCTCTATGAGATCGGCGTGCTTTGAATTTCCTTCTTGCCCTTCAGTCTTCTTATTCAGCTGTTGGTTTTATTATCTAAGTTGTTTGTTTCACAAATTGGATCTAATGCAAAACATAGCTCTGATACCATTTGCTAGAATCATTTATTGTTGTTTTTTCTTCCACTGTTTTAACCCATAATGGAGTTAGAACCCTTAGCAAACACATGCACACCATTAACACAAATATTTAATATGATTCAATCAAATTGTCTATGTTTATGGATCAAATCCAGCACAAAAACTTCTTTTACTAAGAAAATACAATCCTAAGGGTTTAAACTGACCAAGTTTGGTTAAAGAGCCTATTTTCCACATTTTCTCTCGTATTTACCTCTATTTTATTATATTAGGCTAAGGCGAAATAAAGTGTTTACAATTATTAGGTTTCTAATTGTGTATCCTAATATGAGTAGTGGAGTTATATTCTTATAAGGATAAATCCGTAGATTAAAAATATATTCACATTTGGACTATAAGTGTAAAATATTGTCTATAAATACTCTAAAAGTGAGAATAGATAGAGAAACAAAATAAAAGTCGATTGATTAGAGAGAAAATTTGAGAAATAAAAAATGTAGACAATAGGCTCTTTAACTAAACTTGGTCAGATCAAACTTTTTCCAGGTTATACCTTTTTTTTTTTAAGTAATAGGGTTAATGACACCATTAGTCCCCAACTTATGATCATTTTGGCATATTGATCCTCAACCTTTTTTTTGTGGCATTTAAGTCCTAAACGTTTGTTTTTTTTGGCACCATTAGTCCTTTTGGCATATTCCATCCAAAATTCCGTTAAAATTTATTTGAATGAGAGAAATTTTACACCATTGATTTCGAATTTTCAATTGTTTAATAATTTGATCTATAATTTTTTTTTTTTGGTACTCATATTTTCGATTAACAATATTGCATCTGCCAATCTTTCAGAAAATTAAAATTCTAAAAAATTAATTTTTCGAAAGATTGACAGATTCAATTACATAAAGTAATGAACATTTAATGGAAAACTATAAAACTTTTCGGGCTTATTTGCTGCAAATAGTTAATTGATTTTTCAGAATAACCATTAATAATTATATGAATATTTAATAGATGTAGTAAATTTTTAGTCAAATTTGACTAGTGTAAAAGCATGTATGACCGTATACAAAAATTTTTTAGTTTTAAAAATAGTAAGATAATTATTTTTTATTCATAAAGTTACTATAGGTTGACATAAATTAAGGTTTATTAGTATAATTTTTTTCTTTTTTGAATTTGGTTTTTAAATGAACTGTTTGTTTTATATCGTCTTTAAATTTTAATTTTCTGAAAGATTGACAAATTCATTATTGTTAATCTGAAATATGAATACCAAAAAAAAAATTATGGACCAAATTGTTAAATAATTGAAAATTCAAGATCAATGGTGTAAAATTTCTCTCATTCAAATAAATTTTAACGGAATTTTGGATGGAATATGCCAAAAGGACCAATAGTGCCAAAAAAATAAACATTTATGACTTAAATGCCACAAAAAAAGAAAAAAGGTTGAGGACCAATATGCCAAAATAATCATAGGTTGAGGACTAATGGTGCCATTAACCCTAAGTAATATATAGTTATAAGATATGTCGTTTTAAGTTTATACACGGTATCACAACTTTCATTTCATTTTCATTTAATATTAAAGGCCATGCGGTCCTAATGTTTGAGAAATTAGGCCAAAGATGCTCCCTAATACCCCTATTTTGGCTCATATGCACAAGTTAAAAAACATTTAAAAAATATGTGTGCGGACGAAAATACCCCTACTAATATCTAAGAGAAAATATACCTCACTTTCAAATGAGCGTCTGTCATTCTCTATAACCAAGCCAAAATCTCTTCTCCTCCATGCCGTCAAACTCGTTTTCATTCTTGAAAAAAGGAGAAAAAATAATTTGAGAAGAAAATTCCGTTTTCACCTCTCATATCGCCGTCAAACTCATCATTTCACTATCTTCTCTCTTCATTCTTCTCCAATTTGTTCTGGGTATAGTTTAAAATAATATATTATCAAATTTCGAGATGTTATGTGATCATCTATGTATTGAAAAATCATTTTCACGTTAATTTTTTACAAGTTTTAACAAAAAATCGCGAATATTTTCGATGATTTTCGATGGTTTTTCGTTTATATTTCGATGAAAATTATATTCTCAATAAAATTTCGATGAAAATGGTATTTTTGATAAATTTTGATGTATTTTCAATGAATTTTCGATGCATTTTTTATGAATTTTCAATGATATTTCGATGAAAATGGTATTCTCAATAATATTTCAATAAAGTGGCATTTTTGATAATTTTCGATGTATTTTTGATAATATTTCGATGAAAGTGGTACTTTTCATAATATTTTATCAAAAATATCACATCATCGAAATTATATCGAAATTCTGTCAAATATTATGAAAAATACCACTTTCATCGAAATATCATCGAAAATGCATCGAAAATTATCAAAAATACCACTTTATTAAAATATTACTGAGAATACCATTTGTTTCGAAATATCATCGAAAAGTCAACGAAAATGCATCGAAAATTCATCGAAATTGCATCGAAAAGTATCAAAAATACCACTTTCATCGAAATTTTACTGAGAATATAATTTTCATCGAAATATAATCGAAAAATCATCGAAAAGTATCGAAAATGTTCGCGATTTTTTGTTAAAACTCGTAAAAATTAACCTAAAAATGATTTTTTAACACATAAATGACCTCATAACATCTCGAAATTTGATAATATGTTATTTCAAACTATACCCAGAACAAATTGGAGAAGAATGAAGAGAAAATAGAGGAAAATGATGAGTTTGACTGTAATATGAGAAATGAAAACAAGATTTTCTTCTCAAATTATTTTTTCTCCTTTTTTCAGAGATGAAAACGAGTTTGACGGCATGGAGGAGAAGAGATTTCGGCTTGATTAAAGAGAAGAGAAATATAATTGATTAGGGGTAAACATGACTTTTCACGTGATGCATGCATATTTTACAAACTTTTATTTGGGAGAGCATACGAACCAAAATATGCCTATTATGATGCATATTTTACCTAATTTCTCTAATGTTTTGAATTATTATAAATTGAGACACCATCTACTATCTCAACATATGCGTTATACGATATATGTTCTTATGTAATTTTGTACATGTTCTATATATTGAACGACATACCATTTTTTAACGAAACGACATGCTGTTTCTTTCAATTATGACTTTTGTCTAGTCGTTCAGTGCTTTGCTAATTTGCACTGAAAACTTGAAACATGATGTCTGTTCGGGGTCGGAGTTGTGCTCTACATTAATTAGTGTGACTTGTACTTAATTAAAATAAAACAGAGGATAATTAGATTGGACCATTAGAATGCACAGCAGAAAGGGTCATCACAACACTTCCACGTGTCGAAATAGGATAGGCGGTCGAAATAAGAACAACTCTTCCTATGTATCTCGACAAGATTGGCGGTTGCAAGGATGACTCACTTAGTGTGCATGAGAGTAAGCAGAAATAAAGTAATATTAAAAGTTGACGGAGGCGAATAAACCGACCATATTATCAACTGAGAGCTAGAAGTAATATAATAATGTAATAAATAAATAGACAATAAATTAAATATTACTAGTTGACTGAGGCGAATAAACCGACCATAGTGTCAACTAGAAGTTAGCAACAGAAATAAATTACAGAAAAAAAAATAGTTAAAAACTGACGAAGGCGATACCGTCTATATGCCAGTTTTAGTTAATTAGAAGGGGTTAGAATTACGAGACGGTAAGTCCAGTCATATTATTAGATATAATAATAAATAACTGAAATTAAAATACTGAAATTTAAATAAAGCGGTGTGACTGATTGCAAGGGAAAACAACACATATCGCTAAATAAATACGCACAATAATTAAAAGAGGAGCAAAGTAACCGATTGCACTTAAGGCAGCAATACAGATTACTTTACGGGGAAGGGGAAGCGTAGTAATTGATTGCACTTAGAGTAGCAATACGAATTACCCGCCAAGATAGAGATATATGTAACAGTAGATAGCACAATACCTCGAACTTGTGCTACAGGTCAAGTACAAAATTATGGAGAGTAGCTCGGTTCCCAAAGATCTCTATGATATATAGTATAGTAATAATAATAATGACAAGGATAAGGATATAAGTGTAACTTATATATGTATGTATATGAATGTGTGTATATATATATGTTGATATGTATATGTACGTATATGTGTAGGTATGTGATTTTGAGACTTGTGACCAAGTCTTGCGAAGATGGAGATGAATGATAATAGTAAATAAGTTAGTAATATAATAATGATATTAAAATGATAATGCAAATATGTGTGTATACGTGTGTGTGTGTAGGTGGAATTATGAACGTGTATGTGCAAGAAAACTTGGTGACCAAGTTTGTGTGTATACAAAGATGGGGAGATGATTTTAGAGATCATGGTAGAACACCAGGGAAAGAAAAAGGTAACCATTAGAGGACAAATGCAAGAAAAGGCTAAAAGTAAATGGGATCTATAAGGCTTCAGGTCTGGTCAACGTGGAAAAGAGAAAGCATTTATTGAATTGATAGTATACGAGAGAGATAGATAGAGCCTAGGACAAAAGAGAGCAAATGAGTTGTATTAGATCGAAAACTATCTGAAAAACTATCCTCCTTAAGTAATTAAACAAGCGTATATATATAGGCCTGCGTTGTGCCTTTAGCCGACTTCAAATACAGCATTTAATGGCGCAAATGTTTGACACCTCTTCCAACATTCAACTATGAGGTATCATAGTTTAGTTACCTCTCCTTAAATTTTTAACACATAGCCTTATTTAATAAGTATTGTCATACTTGCCACATATCTCTTTTTGAGTGTATCTTCCAATTCAATGTTGACAAATGGCCAAATCGCTTCCAATCGGGTGTTGACATCTCATCACAAATGAGGTCTTCAAATAGTCTTTTGTGTCTTGTTAACATGGCATAAATTTGGTAATTCTTCAATGAAAATTTGACACGTCAAATTTTCTTAATTGACCCCAAATTGCACAATTATCACATTATTTGTGACTTAATATTTTTAGTCAGTGACCAAGTATAAAAAATTGTCACACCCCAAAACAATGTCTTATAGCGCAGGCTAACTGTCGTTTTTTATTTTTTAAGTAGTAACTCTCTAATTTTTTCGTATCGTGTTTGAAATTTGAATACATTAGATGACGTGTTAGAGAAAAAATGACATATAGTTTCTCTAAAGAAAAAGACTGCAGCATGTAGTTTATTTCAATAAACAAATATAAATACTACATAAATAGGCACCAGTAGGTTTTTTTTTTTTTTTTTCCTATATATAGGTAGAACTGTAAATATGGGCCAGGCCAAATGGGCCGGCCCGCGGCCCGCAAATTTGGCCCGGGATTGGCCCGGCTCAGCACTATTCACAGGCCCAGCCTGGCCCTAAGATCGGGCCGGGCCGGGCCGAGGTAGTTGGCCCGCCGGGCCAACCCGGTTGTCAATTTTTTTAAAAAAATATTATTTTTTTTTGTCGTTTTGTGTAATTTAATATTAAAAAAATAATATTTTAATAAAATATTATCGGGCCGGCCCGGCATATAATCTTAGGGCCATAGGGCCGGGCCGGGCCTTCATTTTAGAAATCCGGCCCGGCCCGGCCCAAATTTCTCTTTGGCCCGAACGGGCCGGGCCGGACCGCCCATATTTTCACCTCTATATATAGGCATCAATTTGACTAATGAAAATTTATTATGTACATTTTTTTATATTGAAAAATAAGAGAGAGAAATAATATTAATAGTGCACGTTTTTTTATGCACCTCATTATAGTTGTTTAATTACCATTAGATGATGATCCAACAGCTAAAAAAAATACCTACATATAGGTAAAAAAAAAAAAAACTTACTGAATTGGCAACCTACATAAATAATTATTGATTAATATTTTGAGTTGCATTTTCTTCACATTCCAATGGGAGCATATCCGTGATTCATCCTTGTTGAGCACACGTTGGGAACGTGTCACGTGTGTGCTCCCCGTGCTAATGCGGGAATAAAACACGGGCCACTGTAAGCAAAATTCCAATTATTTGTTCCCAAAAATAAAAAAAAAAATCTCCTCAAAAAAAGGAAAAAAATCAAAAAAAAAAAATTTCTTCAGATGTTTATTTATTTTTTGGAGGAAGATGCAAATATGTAACTTTTTTCTTTTTTATGGAAATGCAAAAATATTACTTAGTAAATAATTAATGAAAAGAGTAAAAATTACAGTTAAGAGGAAAAAAGTAAAAAATTTGAAAGCCGGCAATTGGTGCTCTTTCCAATAGACGCGCGCCACTAAAAATTCCCGCCACTGTTTCAAAACAAAAAACCATTTTCAATTCAAAGCCAACAGAAAAGCTTCTCCTGCAAAAAGCTTCCCTCTCAAGCTTCCTTCCAAAATTTAAAACCGCATTACCCAAAATACCCCTTCACCTCATTTCAAACCTTATCAACTACTTCATCGTAATTCTTCCCATCTTCCAGCCCTATATCTGTAAACCAACCTCACCGCATTGACCGTTACGTCCATTTGATGCCAACTACACAAACCAACCGCACTGTCCACATGGTTTCCGAAATTCCCAAAATACCCTTCTCCTGGTTCAGTCTCCCGCAAGCTTCTCAAAATTTTTTTTTTTTAATTCTGTAAAAAAAAAAAAAGAAGAAAACAAAATTCAAATCACCCGCGCCAATTTTCTCAATTCAATATTCAAACCCCTCTCTTCTCCTTTATATATATAATCCTCACCAGACTCTCTCAGCCTCCATAGCCAGAACCTCCAAACCCTAATCCCCCAAATTCAAGAAATTCCCTCCATTTCTCTTCAGACCCACCCAAAAATGCCGGCTTACCCAGAAGAGCCACTCCTCGCCCCGAACCCGGATCGGTTCTGCATGTTCCCAATTCAGTACCCGGAAATCTGGGAGATGTACAAGAAGGCGGAGGCCTCGTTCTGGACGGCGGAGGAGGTGGACCTCTCCCAGGACATCCGGCAGTGGGAGTCGATGACCCCCGACGAGAAGCACTTCATCTCCCACGTGCTCGCCTTCTTCGCCGCCTCGGACGGCATCGTCCTGGAGAACCTCGCCGGGAGGTTCATGAAGGAGGTCCAGGTCGCGGAGGCGCGTGCCTTCTACGGCTTCCAGATCGCCATCGAGAACATCCACTCCGAGATGTACAGCCTCCTCCTCGAGACCTACATCAAGGACTCGGCCGAGAAGGACCGCCTCTTCCACGCCATCGAGACCGTCCCCTGCGTCGCCAGGAAGGCCCAGTGGGCCCTCCGCTGGATCGACGGCTCGGAGTCGTTCGCGGAGCGGCTGATCGCGTTCGCCTGCGTCGAGGGGATCTTCTTCTCCGGGAGCTTCTGCGCGATATTCTGGCTGAAGAAGCGCGGGCTCATGCCGGGCCTGACGTTCTCGAACGAGCTGATCTCGCGGGACGAAGGGCTCCACTGCGACTTCGCCTGCCTGCTCTACACGCTGATGAAGAAGAAGCTGAGCGAGGAGCGGGTCAGGGGGATCGTCCGCGACGCGGTGGACATCGAGAGGGAGTTCGTCTGCGACGCGCTGCCGTGCGCCCTGGTGGGCATGAACGGCGACCTGATGAGCCAGTACATCGAGTTCGTGGCGGACCGGTTGCTTGGGGCGTTGGGGTATGGCAAGATGTATAATGCTCAGAACCCCTTTGATTGGATGGAGCTGATATCGTTGCAGGGTAAGACCAACTTTTTCGAGAAGAGGGTTGGAGAGTACCAGAAGGCTTCGGTCATGTCCAGCATCAATGGCAATGGCGGAAACCATGTCTTCAAGCTTGACGAAGATTTCTGATTTTGGGGTTCAGCTAGGTTGGGTTGGGCTGGGCTGGGCTTCTCTGTTTGTGAAATATTTGTTTTCCTTTTTTATTTTTTTTAATATTATTTGTTGTTTGAGAAGTTATATAAAAAAGAAAAATTAATATAGCAGTTTCTTGGTTTAATCGCTTCGGTGTGTTGTTTATTTTTGGACCCCAAGTAGAGATTATGTTGTTAAACTAGTGACTCCTACCTAACCTGAGAGGGAAACAAGTATTGAGCATTCTGATTCTTTAAATTTAAAAATTGGGATTTGCTTTTATGATACTATGGTAATTTCATTTTGAAAGGGGTAAAAGACAAAAACCGGAGAAAAGTGTCATATTGGTAGTGATTTGGACCATTTTGGTTTTTCAGATAGATTTTTCTATTGGCGCTTATTGAATTTGGAAAAGTATATAACAGGAAAAGGCCAAAAAGGCACGGTGTCCATGCACAGTCCTCAATAACTGAAGGGCCTTCAATATTTTTGCTTTATTATTCATTTTGTAAATATTTCAAATTGAAAAATTGGATCCTCAAAATGGGAAAGGAAATAAGACGAAGATAGACAAGAAAAGACATAAGTGGTTGAAGTTGGTCTGAAGTTGTAATCCTAGGATAGTAGTAGTAAGTGTTAAAGTGTCAGAACCCAGAATGCAGAACACCGGAATGTTGTCGAGAGAACAGTTGCTCCATCTCTTCAATCGCTTCTCTTTCCTCACCTCTCAATCCGGTTTGTACCCTTTTCTTATTCTTTTTTTTTGTTTTTTGTTTTTTGTTTTTTCTTCTTCAAATTGATTCCATGGCGGCCTTCCCCAGATGACTTTTTTGAATTTCTTTTTTGTGTTTTAATCGTTTACAGACTTCAAGGAAAGAATTGCTGATGCTGTTCTAGACAAGCAGGTAAATCTCTTATACTATGGTCACATTTAGCTTGAGTGAAAATTTTCATGTGGGCACTTTAGCACTCATTTGTATGGAAGTTTATTCTGATTTCTGTATGTCCCATGTACCCATTAAGGGGAAGTTTTCATATCACCACCAAGCATGGATGATACTAGCTTATGGCTCAGCTAAGGCCCAACGTTATCGTTTCAAATTTGGAGACATTCTTTGTGGTTAGAGTAACTATTTTCTAATGGTTCAAATAGAGGGCAATGGTAAATGCGAAATCTTTGTGTGATCCTAGGGTGGAAATTCTCTTTATCTTTTCGTTTGTCTTAGATGAGATGGATGGTTAGCTTTTAAGTTTCTGTATTGAATTATCTGAAGTATAAGTCTACTAAAATTGTTTACTTCATCGGATTTATTGGCTTTAGAGCTGCAGTTGTGACATTTAATGTAGCTCACAAATGAAAACATTTACTATTGGTATTGGTAGTTTGTTAATTTCTTAGTTTGGTATTGGTATCCGGTTTGTTCTATTCGTGTCCCAAAGGCAGAAACTTAATGATCGAAATTTGCAGGAACCTGTAGCTGTAAGTACTGCCATCCAGGAAGAGATTTTTTTGGAGATGGGAATTGGTAATTTGTCCTAGTCTCTAAATTTCTAATATTTTTTCAGAATGATTTAACTTCAGTCTTCTAACATTCCAGATGCATGAATATGACTTATGAAAATGATCGAGAATTGATGATTCAGATCCAAAGTTTCTCTGAAGATATGATCTTGTATAAATGATAATGGTATAAAAAATTGAATGTTTGAATTTTCTTTACTGCAGATCCTAGTTTCGGCATATCATGCCTTGGGAAGGTGAATATGACTTATGAAAATGATCGAGAATTGATGATTCAGTTTTATAAATTTGTTGCAAAGTAAGTTCTCTATATCTGTTGTGCGTGTGTTTGTTTTTCGAGAAAGGCTAGTCTTACAAGCTAAAAAATTACCGATTTCGATTTGTGAAGTTGAGAAAGTCCACGTTTTCCCTTATGTGTACTTTGTTACCAAAAGGAAAAAGAAAAGGTTAGTACTAATGTGTGGAATAACAGGGAAGAGATGACCTGTGATGAGGCACAGCTTGGACCGGATGAATATGCTGAAAGAACGCGTCGTCAAGAACTACTACAAGAACAGGTAACGTGATCAAATTTGGACAAGTCGTATTGATTACAGGTTAATTTATCTGAAGCAGTGTATCTTTTTTCAGCAACTTGAGATGCTAAAGCTTATGCGCAAGTTTGAGCTTGATGATCAATCTGCAATCCTCGAGAAGGTACATGCTTTTCTGGCTAAGATATGTCTCAACATAGTGATTTTATCGTTACCCATTTTAAAGTTCATTTTATTTGCAAAGGATATTTCTCTTAACTTGATTGGTCTTCTGTTGTCTACAGTTGCGTCAGCAAATGGAGAATACTGACTTTGATTTTGAGGTATCAGTTCTGTCAGCAGAGGAAATCCAGGAGATTGTTCGACGTAGGGTCTCACCTTTATACAAGCCAAGGTAGATTGGAACTCTTGGTATATTAAGTTGGGCAATGTTTCGTTTCAGACTGCAATACTTTTATAATGCTCACCCTCATGTGTGGTTGGTCTTTAAAAAAAAACTATTCTACCCGTTTAAGAGTTTAAGTTCGTTACTGTTTTGTATGTTTGTTTTTTTTATTTTTCAACTTTTATTCATTCTGTCTGGATTCATACAACTTTACACATTGATTGAATAGCCGAATTGTCTGGATTCATACAACTTTACACATTGATTGAATAGCCGAATCAAGATAAACAATCACAATAAAAACACAAGGTTCCATTTGAAGAAATGGAAACAGAAATGAACTCCATTAAGTTCAGGATAATAGCTAATAAAAGAAACTCGATAACAAAAGTCTGATTGAACTCCCAAAACATTTCATAGCAAATAGATAAACCATTTACAAAAATTTAAAACACAACTACATCTCCTTTACCGTTAACACCCACGGTAACTTTATCCCCTTCTTTAATGTCTCCTCTTAGAATCTTCTCAGCCAAGCTGTCCTCCAAGAGCCTCATAATGGCTCTTCTCAATGGCCTAGCACCATAGCCTGGATTATTTCCTTCCTTTACCAACTTCTCTTTGAACCTATCTGTCACACTCAGAGAAATTTTCTTTTCTTCGAGTCTTCGTCTAACTTCTTTTAGCATTATGTCCACTATCTGTTTTAGCTGAACATCATCAAGCTGCTTAAATACTACAACTTCATCAAGCCTGTTCAAGAACTCGGGTCTAAAATTTGTTCTCAGTTCTTCAGCAACTTCTATCTTCACTTTCTCAAAGCCAACTTGGGTCCTGTTAGCAATCACATTGTTGCCGATGTTTGAGATCAAAATGATAATTGTATTCTTGAAATCTACAGTCTGACCTTTACCATCAGTGAGCCTGCCATCTTCTAAAATCTGAAGAAAAACGTTAAAAACATCTCTGTGAGCCTTCTCAATCTCATCAAAGAGGATCAAAGAGTGCGGCCTGCGACGAACAGCTTCGGTGAGCTGTCCACCTTCATCATGGCCTATATAACCAGGGGGTGATCCATTAAACCTTGCAACACTATGCTTTTCCATGTACTCACTCATGTCAAGCCTAATTATGGATTCTCTGGAGCCAAAAAATTCAACAGCTAATGCATTGGCCAACTCTGTTTTACCAACCCCAGTTGGGCCTGTGAACAAGAAGCTTGCTATTGGCCGGCTGGGGTCTCTTATTCCAGCCCGCGCTCGGCGAATAGCTCGACTAATGGCCTCCACAGCGTCATGCTGTCCTATTATTTGTTTGTGTAAAATGTTCTCCATGTTCAGCAGCTTTTTGGTTTCTGAATGTGAAAGTTTCTCCAGTGGAATTCCTGTCCAGGAAGAGACCAAATGTTGGATGTCTGACTCTGCCACAGTGAGTTGCCCCATAGATGTTACTTCTGCATTCTGAAGCTGAACTCGGAAGCCAGCTTCGTCAATCAAATCTATTGCCTTATCAGGGAGAAATCGATCCCTGAAATGAAATATAAGATAAGAAACCAGAAGCCAAAAACATATCTCGTACTTAGTATTAATATCTATTACCAAAAGAAAGAATCAAGGAGAATCACAAGACCTGATATACTGATTCGACAAGCGAGCAGCAGCAAATATTGCCTCTTCATCATACCGAACATTGTGAAAAGTTTCATATCTTCGACACAAAGATTTTAATATTTCAATTGTTTCATCGACAGATGGTTCAGGTACTTCAACGGTTTGAAACCGTCTTTTCAAAGCAGAGTCTTTTTCTATAAACTTCCTGTATTCCTCTAGAGTAGTAGCACAAATGCACTGCACCAACCAATACACATGAAGACATCAAATTGTTCATACTTCATAATATCACATGAAATACGTAAGGTGACTAGAAAAAATGGGTCTTTTTTTTTTTCCAAATTAACTTGACAATCTTTAAAACACCTCTTGCAAATGCTGGTTTCAAATTGTTAGCAGCATCTAAAGCTTGTCCACCTCCTCCAGCTCCAATAAGAGTGTGAAGCTCATCAATAAAGAGGATTATTGCCCCCTTGCTTAACTCAACTTCTTCTACAACCTTTATCAACCTTTCCTCAAACTCACCACGATTTGAAGCACCAGCAATCAGGCGACCCATGTCCAGAGAAAATACCTACATAGCAAGTCAACAACCAACTATTTATCTCTTACTCTATGCAATTTTTTCATGAACATGAGCAGTACTAATTTTTCAAAATTTATCATGTGAAACTTCTTGGCGGGTATATTCGTGCTCTAACCTTACTTCCCTGAAGTTTTATTGGAACTTCAGATTTGACAATGGCTTGCGCTAGGCCTTCTGCAATTACAGTTTTCCCAACTCCAGGGTCACCAGTTAGGCACGGGTTATTCTTCCTTCTTTTGCATAGTATCTGCATCACACTTTCCACTTCTTGTTGCCTCCCAATTAAAGGGTCCAGCTTATCCTGAATAAAAACAATTATATACGTTTTACTTTCTGACTATATAGAACCACTTGGTATATACCAAGGACCAAGTATTTTGAAGAATAATACTGAACATTTCGGATTACCTCTTCTGCCATTTTGGTCAAATCTGTACCATATTTCTGAAGAGTAGGAACCTTAAACTGCTGTGTTTCAAGCTTCTCCATTGCACATACAAGGTTTGATATCTTCCTTGAAGAATTTTCCTAATTCAAACCAAAATGTGTGTGTTCTCAAACGTTGCTTCTACCTAGTAGTTCTTTTATACTTGTGACAATTGCAAAAAACATTTCCTCAGTTTCCACAGATTCCAATGCAGCATTTGCTTGCACTTCCATTAATGTTCTCCTCTGTATTATATGCGACGGTTACTGAGACCTATGCGATACAATGGTACTGGTAAATATTTCAAAGACTAAAAACACAGTATAGTACGAGACCTTTGGGGACTTGACTCGGTTCAAAGCATGTTACTGACAAATTATGTGACTTGTGGAATTTCTTTCTGTCACCGTCTCCTAGGATTCCAAACATAAAGCCAAGACATTAAACAGATCTTAGATTAGAGTATTAAAGGGGCTTAATCCTGAATGTATTGGACTGGAAATTCTGAATAATCTCAATATAACCAACAAATTAAGAGGAAAAGCATGCATGTGCCACTAATAATTGTGAAAGCCTTTAATTTGCTAATAATGACATAATCATGAAGCCCAATTAATTCCTGAATGTACATCTAATTCCAATTATTTCTCAGTACATTGCTTCATTCGCATAGAAAAGTGAATATTTTACCTTGCATAGGACTAAAATATGAGTCATTTATTGACTAAGCCTTTATATTGATTAAATATTAAACAAAGACTTACTCGCATTATTACCACCATATCCTCCCTAGTTCAAAATACCCAATTGTTCTTATTTTAATCTTCCAAAAGTTTTAGGCCCGAGAGGTTTGAAAGTTGTTTCATTGATTTCAAGGGGGACTAACTTTGAGTTGGTACCACTTGGAGGAGGTAGGAGAGTATGTGCTCGCATTTCGTTTGGTGTTGCTAGTGTTGAGTTTCTCAATTGCTTTACCACTTTGACTGGAAACTGGAAAATTAAAGCCAATTAGAACAACTTGATGATGCCACTGAGTCGTTTGGGTGGAATAACATGTAGGAGGGAGAATGATTTTGCTTCTGATACCCACTATTTGTATTCCGATATCTGCCGAAGTTTAGAGAACAAGAGAAAATAGTACATTATGTTGCGATTTGTTACGTAACATCGATATAATGTCTAAGTTTAGTGGTACTTATTCGACGAAATGCATCTACTTCCAATATTGATATTTTTCATTTACTTTCTCACTCATTAGTTTATTTTTTTTCTTTTTTTTTTTTCAATAACTCCGGATGGTGTTTTTTATGGTTTCAGAGTAACGTCTGTTTAAGGTCTTTTTACATGGGGAAATAACACAATGAAATTGTGGATTTTTATGGTTTCTTTCTTTTGAAAAAAAAAAAGAAAAAGAAAAAAGAGAAATGTTTGTTTTACGGGGAAAAAAAAAAAGAAGAAATTGTGAAATCAATGCTATTATTTATAGACACCTACTGATATAACGGCTTTTATAACACACCAGGATGCACAGACAAAGTGGTATACATGATTATGTCATTATGTATCCTGAAAACTACATCAAAAGCCGGACGAGCTCCATCCCAACTTTTGATGTGTAAATTTCTTATCAAGTGTCGTTATTATTGAGAAGGACAATGTTGAGAAACTACATATTAAAAGTTCCCTACATTTTGAACCAAAAAAAAAAAAAAAACCGGACGAGCTCCATTTCAAAACAAAAAACTGAAAATTAAGGGCCTGTTTGGCATTGTTTTTTGTTTTTAGAGTTGTGTTTTCAGAAATGAGAACAAAAACTGTTTTATAATGTTTTCAGAAAACAATGGGTGTTTGGCAAATGTTTTCTAAAAATATTTTTTAGGAAAAAAAAATTATATGAATATAAAAAATCATCTTTGTATCATAAAAAAAAATATTTAGAGAGAAAAAGTTGAGAGAGTGACCAAGTATAAATTCAAGTAAGGGAATAAGGAGAGAGAAAGTCATAAGAGAAAAGGTAATGAAAGATAATAATGAGAGAAAAAGTGATAAGAGAGAATATGAAAATAAAAAGTATTGAGAAAGATAGAAGAAAAAAAAAAACTAATGAAAACACACAAGAAAGAGAAAGTGATAAGAATACATGGGGATAAAAAATAAAGACAAAAAAAGTTATAAAAAACAAAGTAGTAATAAAGAATGAGGAGAGATAATGTGATTAAAAAAAATGAAGGGATAGAAAATAATGAGAGAAAAAGTGATAGAATAACATAAGGAGAGAGAAAATGATGAGAGAGAATAAAGAGAGAGAAAATAGTGAGAGAGAATGAGGAGAGAGAAAGTGATGAGAGAGTATGAGGATTGAGAGAATGAAGAGAGAGTGAGGAGAGAGAAAGTAGTTAGAGAAAGTGATGAGAGAGAACTATGAGAGAGAAAGTTACAAAATAATGTGTATATGAAAGTTATATGAAAGAATTTTTATTTTTTTCAGAAAAAGAAAAAGTTAAGAAAACACCTTGAAAATAACATTTTGTTGTTCTCTGAATTTTCTGTTTTCTTTAACTCTGTTTTTAAAACCTGTTCTCAGAGAACAATGCCAAACACCCTTACTTGTTCTCANGTGCATGAAATGTAAGTTCACTTGTCACTTAAAAATTATCTTGTTGTGCTTTATTGGCCCAAATTCAAATACTTTAGGCTCGGCACGACCTATAGGCACAAGCACATCCCGTATTATACTCGTACTTGTGTTAAGCCAGTGTAAGGCACAATGAGCCCAGATCAGAATTAATTATCAATTAATGAATATTCTTACAAAAAAGCACAAAATCTATTAATATCAATTAAGTGTGAGACTTAGAACTAATTTTTATTTATCCATTATTCATTTTCTAGTAATTATCTAAAAGCAATCATTTAATATTCTAAGCAAAAATAAAATATCTTTTAAGTATCTAATATCTTGCTTTATGGGCCATATCGTGCTCGCGTTGTGCTTGTGTTGTGCTCATGCATGCCCAACATCGTGTCGTGCCGTGTCGTATCAGCTCATAGTACCTAAAAACATGAGTCCGACATAGCCTAACACCTCGTGTCGTGCTTGGCACGGTTCAAGGTCACCTCGTGCCATGTCATAGCTGGCACAAATTTTTTTGAGTTGTGCCGTCATGCCTAATAAGTAGCCCAACCATTTGACATAGAGTAATGCTGTGAGGTATCTTAAGGTGCCAAATACCACATGAAGTATCGGTTTTTCACTAGAAGATAAAGTTAATATTTTGTATATAGTCTCACTTAAAGTGTTTTTCCATCTTCTATTAAAAAATAGACACTTCATATTTTGTTGGTGTACCATAGCATTACTAATTTTCGCTAGACATATTATGATTACTATTTTCTAGTACATATATCACGTTATGAATAATTTTTGCTAGATACATTACGATTATTATTTTACAACTTGGAGCCCACAGAAATGGTCAATAAGGCAACGTAGTAATTGCTAGTAAAAGCTCAAAAAAATAAATATTTAACAGAGATCAACTCTCAAGTGATCTAATTGATTATCCTTCTACCACCGTGCTAAGAGATGGGTGGCTAAGACCCTTGGCTCATGAGCTCAAGGTCATGAGTTCGAGCAGCATTCGTTGCAGTGGTCAGTTCAACTAGATGATCCACGCATGAGAAATTCAGTGTGAAATGCAGAGTAGTCAAATTCCTCGGGATTATAGGGGAACACTACTCTCTTCCCCAATAACCTTCCTCATCGTCCGGAAAAAAAAAAAAGAAGTTAATTATCCTTCTATTTACCATTACTACTATACTATCAATAGTAGTAAATAATTAGGTAGTCCCAAAAATCCATTCACTGTGATCAGATTATTTAATAAATAGAGCAATACTATAAGGCACCAGTGATGCTTAGTACCACAATGACATGTTTCTCTATCACTGAATGATTAAATTAATAAACTGGGTCCCACATGGGCCATACCTGAATTATAATTATGATTAGCCAGTAATAGACTGACACATCATTGTGGTGCTGGACACCACTGATATCCCATAGCATTATTCTAATAAATATGATATATTGATGGTAGAAGACCTTCCTTAATTATTATTCTTTATCAATATCAATATGCAAGTTGAAGACAAACAAACCAAAAAAAAAAAAAAACTATAGCAAATTAAAAAGAAAAAAAAGATTTGATTATAACATGTAATTTTGAAAATGCAAATATAGATTTAAAAAAAAATTCTAGCAAGAGGAGAAGACAATGCTGCTCCGCTCTCATATTTAAAGGATTAAGGCCATGTTTGGTATACTATATAAGGGCTCTGTATTGTATTAATTAAACATAATACTGTATTTGGTTGTGCCTTTATATTGTATTATTTAATATGACATCAAAATTTAATACAATACGGAGAGTATTATCTAATACATAATAAAATGTCTGTATTACACTCTATTACAAATTTTAACTTTAATGAAGTATTGTACAATACTCACTTTCCTCACTTTTTTCTGTTCTTAATTTCTCTCTTATCACTTTCTTTCTCACATCACTTTATCCTTTTCAAAAGTGATATTTTTCTAAATCAATTTTTAAAAGTGGTATTTTTCTAAATTTATATCTAACAAGTGATTTTTTCGTAAATAAATTTTTTAAAAGTGGTAATTTTACAAGTAGCATTTTCCTAAATATATTTTTAAAATGGTATTTTTCTAAGTAAATTTTTAAAAATAGTATTTTTTAAAATTAAGTTTTTAATACAATATCTTAATACAAATGCAACACCAAACATAGTACTGTATTAAAATAATACAATACAATACAATCTAATAAAATACATCACAATACAATACGGCGCGCACCAAACGTGGCCTAAATAAATAAATAATCACTCATTTTCTAAGCAACTCAACGATGTTTAACTCAAAAAAATAAACTCATTTTTTTTTTAGCAAAAACTGGAAGCGGAGTCGGTGACGTTAGCAGCGGGAGGGATGACGAAATGCCAGAGCCTCCCCACGGCTTTAACCCTGTACTTGGCGCACAGGAACTCCTCCGCGAACATCTTCTCCA
Source organism: Trema orientale (assembly GCA_002914845.1). NCBI lineage: Eukaryota > Viridiplantae > Streptophyta > Magnoliopsida > Rosales > Cannabaceae > Trema > Trema orientale. The sequence goes on from JXTC01000045.1 coordinate 932,539, forward strand.
CCCTCCTATTCACGTCGTGGAGGAACACGTGCGTCACCCCCGGCCCCACTCTCGCACGTGCCATAACCGCCGCCGAGTATATCGCCGCCATCCTCCCCGGCGCCTCGGGGAAGTAACCCCTAGGCGCGTCGATCATGATCAGGTCCCACTCCCTCCCGTACACCTCGTCGGGCAGCTCCGTCAGCGCCAGCCTGCACCGGCTGTCCGGGCCGAGCCGAGCCGCCGAGGGCCAGCAGTCCGGCTCGGCTTTGTAGCTCGATATCAGCTCGTCGGCCTCGGACAGGCGGGTCCGGTAGTTTACCGGGTGGGCCCGGAGGATCGGGGCGTCGCGGAGGACCGTCTTGACCCAGTCCGGATCCTCCTCGAGGAACAGCGTGACGCCACGTGGGTTGAGGGAGGCCCACATGAGGGAGTCGCGGCCGACCCCGAAGACGAGGAAGTTGCAGGGCGCCAGCGACCGTAGGACCTCGAAGGAGACCCGGATCTCGTCGATCGACTGCTGCGGGACCACCGATGACGTGGCGTAGTGGAGTATGGCCAGGAGCTGGGTTGGCGTCGCCGCGTACTCCGCCGCCTTCGCCGCCGCCACCGGGTCGGCCGGCGGGCAGCTCGCGAGCCCGAGTGACGCCGTGGCCGTGGTGGTGCTCTGATAAAACGTTTGGGTCAGAGCGAGTGTGAGCAACGCGGCGGTGAGCGCGACGGCGATTAGAACGGCGAGGAGGCGTGGCCGTTCGGTGATTCTGAATCGGCCGAGTCTGTGAGTAGCACCACTCTTCATATCGTCCTTGTCTTTGGTCATGGCACACAGATAATAATAATAATGTGATAATATTATTATTATTATTATAATAATTGTTGGTTGGAACTTTTAATTTGCTCTTTTGTCTTATTTTTGTGTACGGAAGAAAGGGGGACCCTTCCCTATATAGGCCGACAATTCATATTTTTATAAATTACGTTACGAAAAATAAAATTGGAAAACATGCAAGGAAAGGTAAAGACGTAAGAAAAAGACTGGTATGTATGTAATTTGCAATAGAATAGAGAGATGCATGTAGTTTTAAAAAAAAACATGGAGCAAAAGTGAAGCTATATAAGGAAAAGATTTCTTAGAAAATGGAATGAAAGACAAGTTTATAACAAATAAGACTTGTTTAATTACTCGTGAAAGTTAGCGAAAGGGAAATTGCGTTTATATGGAACAGACTACTTTATTAATATACTTCTCATTCATTAATGTTTTTTATATTTTGCTAAATATTGTCATTAGTATTTTTTTCTGTTTCCTTTCTCATCTATATATCTATATCTATATATATATAT
>JXTC01000045.1:934687-945859 GCA_002914845.1 Trema orientale
TTTTTTTTTTTTTTTAAATTACCAATAGTCATAAATGTTTTAAACATAATTTTTTAGATGGATAGAGAGAGGATTGGGAGGAACAAGTTGATACTAGGAATAACAATGAAGCGGATCGGGGATGATTTTTCAATTACCATCCTTATCCCCGAAAGCCAATCATAATACCATATTTGCCTCATTAACCATTCTTTTGGATGCGAGAACAGTGCGGATATTAACCAACAGATAATGGGGAAAACTGTGGTTATCCATTATCCATTATAATAATAAAATATTAAAAAAATTAAGATGAAAATACTAAATTCTTTTCATAATCAACAAAAAATAAAACACAACAATATACTAATAATTTTTGAACTCTAAAATTTAAATATATAAGTATATATAACTCTCCAAATTCATTATTTTACCAAAGATATAAGAAAATAGATAGTATAAAATTAAATAGATATTTATATATATAATAATTTTTCTATATAAATATATATATAGGGGTGGGTACAGTGCGGATTATGCTAATACTATCCCTGCACCATACCCGCATATTAACGGTGCAGTTATTCTCCACCCCGGTCATTTTTCCCCCTTGAGTAGTTTTTTCCCTCCCCGTTCGGATCGAATTGGATATCCATAACTGTGGATTATATTGCCATCCCTAGTTGACGGATGCTCTCCATACTTATGTTTAAGAATTGCAATGGGGCGGATCGGGGATGGTTTTTCAATTACCATCCTTATCCCCGATAGCCAATCACAATACAATATCCGCCCCATTAATCATTCTTTTGGATACGGGGACGGTACAGGTATTAACCAACGGATAACGGAGAAAACCGTGGTTACCCATTACCCATTGATAATAATAAAATAGTAAAAAAATTAAGATGAAAATACTAAATCCTTTTCACAATCAATAAAATATTAAACACAACAATATACTAATAATTTTTAAACTCTAAAATTTAAATATATAAGTATATATATAACTCTCCAAATTCATTATTTTACCAAAAATATAAGAATATAGATAGTGTAAAATTAAATAGATATTTATATGTATAATAATTTTTCTATGCAAATATATATATATCGGGTCGGGTACAGTGCGGATTATGCTAACACCGTCCCCGTACCGTACCTGCACATTAACGGTGCCATTATTTCCTGTCTCGGTCATTTTCCCTGCTTGAGCGATTTTTTCCCTCCATGTTCAGATCGGATAACTACGAATACCCGTAACCATGGGTTATATTACCATCCCTACTTGTATTTGGTTGGAATGAGGGTAGAGGGAGGGCTTGAGCCCTACGCCATGGCCCATTATTTTGTGTCCTTCTATTAATGAAAGGATTCAAGTTCAACCTCTCCTTTCTCTTCTATATGAAATGAAATAAATAAAGCCCTCTATTTTTCCTATTCTCTGTCCCACTTACCAAATAATTTAAGTTCCTACTCTCCCCCCTCCCTCGTACCAAAATAACCAAACAGTGCTAAGGCTCTTCTTTTAATAAAGTGCTGAAGTGGTATTTTTCTTAATAATTGTCCAAACATTTGTCTCAAAAGTATATATACGCTAATTGGGCCAACTGGGTAAAGATCGGCCCATGAATTTTATGTAAACCCAGCATGATCAAAAAAGTTCATAAATACTCGTTTTCAAAACTAGATTTCCACAAATACCCATTTTTTTTATTTTATAAATACCCATTTTTATACTTTTTTTTTTTACCACTGTTTTATATATGAAGATATACATTTCATGCATTAAATATATACTGTAGTCTACATTTCATGAATAAAAATTATACTAAAAATTAGCACACATTTTAAAATATATATCATAGGTCAAATTTATAATGAAAAATGTAAATCGTGGTAAACATTTACATTGTAAATATATATTATTCATATTTTATACATGAAATGTGTACCTTAGAGATAAAATTTAAATTGTAAATATGGACCGCCCATATTTTACATATGAAATGTGAACTATAAAAATGGGTATTTTTTGAAAGAAAAACAAAAAAACAAATATTTTTAAAACTAAATTTTAAAAACAGGTACTATATGTAAATTTCTCACCAAATCACGAAAGACGTAGGCCTGTTTGTTTCACTCGTCATATTCCAATTCAAATGGACTCATTGGAACGAGTGTTTGTTTCAATCATTCTAGTTATTCTATTTAAAAACTCTTTTGAAATGAATATTTATTTCAACAATTCAATTTTTCTATTCAAATAGTCCATCAGTTATATTAACTATTTGAATGAGTTTTTTGTGTCTTGAAATAAAAATAGAGTCTAAAAAGTATTTTTGGATGATTTATTTTAATATATCTCCTTCTTATTACAACTCAATCTATTTTATTATTTAACGCCCTCTGGTTATCTTCCTCCCTATCTACACGTACAAGCCAAACAAAGGCCAAGCTTTTTGCAGAGTACGAAGCACAAAACCCTAACTGGTATTTCTCAAAATTTTACTCTTTTCATCATCTTCATGCTCGTAAATCTAAAACTGAGCATGAAATGAGTATTTATTTTAACAATTTAGTTTCTTTATTCAAATGGTCTATCATTTATATTAATTATTGGAATGAGTTTTTTGTGTCTTAGAATGAGAATTAAGTTATAAAATGTATTTTTGAATAGTCCATTTTAATATCTATCGTTCTAATTAGAACTCATTTCACTTTATTTCATTATTTCAAACGTCTTTCGTTCTAATTATATTTAACTCATTCTACAATTTTCATTTTCATTTACGTATGCTAATTTAAACGGGCGAACAAACAAACAGAGCCATAGTTTATTTAACGCGCTCTGGTTATCTTCTTCCTTATCCACAGGAACAGGCCAAACAAAGGCCAAGCTTTTTGCAGAGTTCAGAAGCACAAAACCCTAACTGGTATTTCTCAAAATTTTCACTCTTTTCATCATCTTCATGCTCGTAAATCTGAAATTGAACTTTGTTTTGATTTAAATTTCAGGGATAGAAAGAAGAAAAATGGCAGCTGCATCAATGAGTTTCAACCTGGTGGGAGCGTTTAGAGGGCTTTCAATGAGCTCGGGCTCTTCCTCGTCGTCATCATCTTTCTTCAAAGGGGATTTGGGTTCCTTAACTATGGCGGCTCCAAAGCTATCCTTCTCTTGTCCACAAAGGCTCCCCTTGACCATCCAAAATGCGCACAAGAAAGGAGCCGGGAGTACCAAGAACGGTCGTGATTCCCCAGGCCAAAGGCTTGGAGTCAAGATTTTTGGTGATCAGGTTGCCAAGCCTGGCTCCATTATTGTTCGCCAGCGTGGGACTAAGGTAATACTTTTCTGGGTTTTATTTATTTGTTTATTTTTGTTTGCCAATTATATTATGCGTTTTTGATATTTGGGCTTATTTAACTTAACATTATAGAACTGGCTGTGCCAAAATGTTGTTCATTTGTAGTAGAATTAGAAGCTATTCAGTGAGCTAATACTGAAAGCCATGTTTACTACTTTGTAATGGACCGCAATATGAATCAGAGAGTAAGGAAAATGTTATTAAATTGTTCCTTTTTGTTTTGTGGGCTTATTTTTCTTATGGAATATAAAGCTTGTTTTGTAGTAGAATTAGTAGCTAATCAGTGGGAGATATAATAGTTGTAGGAGATTGTATTAGAACTTCTTACTAGTTTGAATGTGCTACTATGGATAATTAAAAAGGTTAAATTTTGAGGAGTTTGGTACTGTTTGTGGATATAGAAAATTTAGTTGAAAAGTTGGGCTCTTTTTGTTCTTCCTGCCACCATCACTGTAGAACTGGGAAGCTGGTATGAAACAAGAATTGCTTCTGTTATCTGTTTTATTTTGTGGGTTTGAGATAAGTTGGTGGAATTGCAGTGTGTTTGAACTTTATTCACTCAAGGAAATATTAAGGCTTTTTTGTTTAATCAAGCTGACATATATTATCATAGAATAATGTACTCTTCTTGCCTTCTCGCTTCCCCCATTTTAATGTGGCATTATTAGTCGTTATCTTACTCAATTCTAGGAATGAAGTTTTGGGGCCAGGACATTGTAGTTTGAAACTTGATTGTCACTAGAGTACATTTGATCTAGTGTGACTCCACAACACGGAGCATGTGATGGTTGGAATTTACATCTGTGTTTCTATGATTAAGAAAAGCCCTTGCTTGAGGTCGTTTGAGAAGTTATATGTGGATGAGAGACATTATATATTTCGTTTGAAATATTACGTCAAAAACAACAAAGTTCCCACCGTAAAGCAATTTGCTCTGATTTCCTTGGTGCAAGCTTTATTACTTTATCAACTGCATAAATTTATTTTTCTGACCTATAGCATCAAATTCAGTTCCATGCAGGAAAGAACGTAGGCCTGGGCAAGGATCATACGATATTCTCATTGATTGATGGCCTCGTAAAATTTGAGAAGTTTGGACCTGACAGGAAGAAGGTTGTTATACTGCTGACTTTTGACCATGCAATATAGTTGTTTTGTCAAAGAGATAGATTCGAGACCGATGCTGATTGCCTACTCTGTGTGATTGACAGGTGAGCGTCTACCCAAGAGAAGTGCAGCCTGAGAACCCGAACAGCTACAGAGCTAGGAAGAGGGAGTACTTCAGGCTGCAGCGGGAACGCAAGAAGGCCCGAAAGGAAGGCATTGTTCCTCAACCCCAGCTGGTGCTGGCTTCTGCTGACGATGATACTACAGACAACAATCCAGTTTGCTGATTCTTAGAAGCGACTTCTTATGCCAACTCTTACCGCGTTATATTGTAATCAGAATGTGCAGATAGGGTGGTTTCAGAGGGTTCGATTCATTTTTTTATCCTTCGTATAGATCCCCCTGCTGGGAAATTCCAACTCTTGCTGTATCGAAGCTTTCAATTTTCGTTCATTGATCTGTTCTTTATCTTATCATTGGAAATGGAATCCGATATAGCTTTTGTCAAGTTTAGGTGACCAAAATAAAGATACCAAAATCTCAGCTCTCAGGACCAATTAGCCTTGCAACGTGATTATCATCATATCAAGTATGTGGACACTTTACAAGGGTTGCCAGCCTTGTATCCTTGCAAAATATCAACCGTGCATTCCACCTTTAACTAATGTGATAAAGTAGGCAGATTCGGCGGCAAGAACAGAATTAAGCGATTCTTATCTTACTTCTTAGAAACTAGAACTTGGTACCTGAGAGAGTAACCTAGTGGTTAAGGTCAACGTTCTTATTCAGGTCGAAAAGCTTTGTTGTACTTGATGAGTTGATCAAAAACAAAGCAAGAAAGTTCCACAAGATCATAAAAGGCCAACCTGATTTTTCTCTTTGCTTTTTTTTTTTTTTTAAACCACAAACTAGAATCCTTTCTTTTTCGATTAAAAAGAAGAATTTTCATATCCCTGTTGGTTACAAGTCTGTGAATGAATGTATTTCCGTTAAGGAGTAAAATGGTTTCTGTGAAATTACAGTCGAGCTTCACTTACCACAAAGTTAAGAACTTCTATGTTGTGCGGATAAAAAATGATCAACAATCTCCAGTTACAGTAAAAACATAAAAAAGTACAAAACAACTCACTTGAGAAAGAAACAAAGCATTCATCCAGGTTACAGAAAACACTAGTTTAGTTGGTGAAAATTCTAATACACTTGGTAGCTAGATCTTTTCCCATCATATTGTTTACTGAAAATTTCCTTCTTGCACCTAACAAAATGATCACCTGCAGTTTAACATGAAATATTTAGCAATTGCGTGTTATACACTAGAAAACAATTGAGACCCGCTGTGGATGAAACACTATAAAGTCAGAGGAATTGAACATTGAAGATCAAAGACAAATCACAATCAAGAAATTGTTCTCCACTAAAATGGAGAATAAAGGAATCTACGCAAAACTACTTGGCATTCACGGCATTAATAAAGAAACCATCATTGAGATGAAACATTGATTGACACTAACAAAGAGTCCAAAATACAGATGCTAATCATTTCTAGTTCCCTATCTGAACTGTCCAAAACAAAGAAGATCAAACACTCAAAGGAGTAAGGTACATCCATCCATAATCCATATATATCATTTCAAAATTGAAAATGACCCTGTAATCAAGGTACACAGACATGTCAACATTGCCACCCTTGATTGAACATCCCTTAAACAAACGATATAAACGACAGAACTTAGCAAGAAGATGACCAAATACACATTCTGAATTTACGAATGGTAAGCATCTGAAGTTTATACAAGGCAATTTTCTATTATTGTTAAAGAGGTCCCAAAAGATCAGTGATAAAAATAAGGCAAAAATAGACAAAATCTGCCTCCATTCATTGCGAAATCAAACAATTGGAGAGCAAAAGATTGCTTATTTAACCTCTGCAATACTACCAAAATACAAGGAAAACAAAAATAACATAGTATTTCTGAAAATATACCATACAATCTTAGAAGACAATAACATTGGAACAGAGAACCAAGTTCAATATCTTGTGTTGCTTGACTTGCTTCTTAGGACGCGAAAAAAAAGTTCAATTTTTCAAGTATCCGAATTAAGGTGCTCCCCCCCCCCCCCCCCCTCTCCCTAATTTACCCATCTCAAGATTCAATTCCGCGACGAACCCAAAAGAGTAAAATGAATGAAAAGATAGAGAAAAATTAGAAAGGGAAAATTCCAATTGAATACATGCATTGCAGGACATATGGGATAGATATGGTACTATATCAAAACAGAGAGGTGAGGTGAGGCCTTAGGCGAGGTGACCTGAGCTAGGCAGATCCGACGATGATATTGTTGATGGGGATGAAGATGAGCTTCACAAAGAATCCCACGAATCCCATCACCACAAATCCAATCGCCGTACGGAATGCCACCTTCGTGAATTCTGCAAAAAAAAAAAAAAAAAAAAAAAAAAAAAAAAAATCGAAATTCAAAATTATATGACATATAGATAGATATAGAGATAGATATAAGGAAAAGGATATGTATGAGAATGAAAAAAGAGAATTGAGTTTTATATAATTTACCTTTGCGATCGGGCTTGTGGCAGCGCTTGACGAGACGGACGCTGTCCTTGGCGAACTCCCTAAGGGGATCGAACACTGAGTCAATCGCCTCCATTTTCTCCCTCTTTCTTTCTCTTTCTTTCTTTTAGATCTTTCGCCAAACCAAAACCAAGATGGGTCAGTCACCTAGCTTAGCTAGACTTCTCTACAAGCCGTACCAAATATGTAATCTCGAGTCTCAACCTCGGGGAATATACAAATATAACCCTGGTTGGTTACCCTTGCCTACCCTGTCTGGACCAATTAACTCGAGTTCACACACCATACATGTGCAGACTAGTTTTCCTCCAAACGACGTCGTACCAACTCTCTTTATTTCTTTTTATTCCTTCTGGTGAGGGAAACGGTCTTTGAGTCATCTAATTTGTTTTCGAACTCTTCTCATTTTCAAGGTCTCTTTATTCCGAGTTCTATAATGTACTCTTCTTATTTTCTACTTTTAGTTAAGTGCAGGTAAATTGCATGGCATTCTCAACAAATCTAATGCAACAATTCAATTGAAGCAATTTGCTATGCTTTTCAACACTTGTGAAGGGCAACAAACCAGGAAACACAACCCGGGGTCAAGGTATGTGTTTTACGCAAAAGTATGACAAGCTCAATTTCTCCAAAAATTGTTCCCACGACGCCATGCACGTAACTAATCCTTACTACCTCGGATATTTCACATGAAGATTTCCTACATGAAAAAAAGGGTCATCACCTATAGCTCAATATCTCTCCACAGAGCTGGTTGTATGTATAACCCATCTACATGACTGCCGGTAGGAAAGCACTCATGGATACAAAATTAAATCGCATGCTTGTTAGCTGCTATGTCTTTGTTTCAGCTGACGAGGAGTCCGGCCTCTTGTCACGTTGAATAGCTCTAGGGACAAATGTTAAACCACGAGCGTTGCGGCGACCAAAGCTGATGGATGAAGGAGACGAATCGGATGTGCTTAATTTGGACACAGCAGAAACAAGGCCATCGATGGTTTCAATTTCTACTTCCATGCTTGAAGCTTCTGCCTTCTTATGATTAGCTTGTTTACGTTGCTGTTTCTGCCTCAGTTTTTTGGATGGACAAGCTTTTTTGAAAAACTCAAATGAAGTGGGGAACTTGTGCTTGTCCACCAGATGCTGATGCCGACTTTTGTAGCTCTTAAACTTCAGAGTGCAGCCTTCAACTAGGCATTCGTACTGCCACCAGAAAATAAAACTTTACCATACAAAACTAGTGATGACAAAAGAACTTGATCATTATATAGAGCTTAAGAACAGGAAAAAATCATAACCGTAACAACGTCTTAACATGCTTGCTCAAACGACAGGATAACATACAAAAATGAACATAAGATACCATGGCATAGCCTCGTGCAACTTTAGCCTGAAAGAACGAATCATGTGCTTCAGATATGTGTATGCTCAGCAATCGTGATGTCGGGTAAACTCTAGAGCACACAGAACATGAAGCAGTATGTCGCTTATTATAATGATCTTCAAAATCCTCCAACGAAGTCAGATGTGCACCACAACCCGCAATGGGACAGAAAACTCCCCTGTGCATAGGTTAGATTTGGATTCTCAAGTTAGGCAAAGCGAATATGAGTTTGAACAAACCTATGAAAACATTAATTAGACAAAGCAGAAAAATGCGAATGTAAGAAACTTCATTGTCTTATCAAACATAAACCGGCCAACATAACCAAACCAATTCCCTCTTTAACCGTCGTCTCGATCCTGTAAAATCTTGGCCTATTAACAAAGAAATCAACAATTTTTTAGAGTAGATATTCACAAATGAACGAAAAACCACGCCATTGGACTTCGGATGAAGTGAAAACTAAACCTTACCAAGTAACAAAACTAAAAAAAGCAATCCTTAAAAACGAAAAAAAGAAGAAGAAACACACTCAATAAATTTCCATCAGATAAGCTGAACGATTACCCTATCTCATGTTTGAGTGATTAGGCCCATGGTTTGCTCTTTGCTCCCATAAGGTCTGGGCTGGGCTCCAGTTCCTCATGGGGACCTACCTAGCAACATGTTAGAGCTCTCTAACTCTCTAATATAAGCATGGAAGTCAGTGCCCTCTTCTCTGACCCATCTAAAACTAAACTTACTCATGTTCTTGTGACACTCCTTTTCAAATTTTAGGTTCCATAATTAAATACAATAGGAAAAAAAAAAGGGGTTTGATGTAAACTAACGTACCTGGTGCTATCTTCAGCTACCCAACTCCGAAGGTAGTTCTTTTCGTCCTCAGTTAAATCGATTGCAACCTAAGAACAAAAGAGAACTGAAATTTGAAACTTCAACAATTACAAAATTACCCACATCGCATTAAAATTAAAATTTGAGTAAAAACTAAACAAAAAACCAAAACCACAACCTTGAAAACGATTGAAAATAAAAATGAAACAGCAGCCACACTGGGGCGTTAAAGTAACAAATTTCTAAAATCCCAAAACGAAAGAGGGAAAAATTTACTAAAGAAAAAAGAACCTGTTTTGCGAGAAGTTCCCTTTCGATGTTTCCAGAAGCGAAAAATGGGGAGTCTGGATCGAATCTTCTACAAACGGGTTGCCAGTACGGGAACCCTAGCTGGCCTTCTTCCACGTCCATGGCCATACCCCCTCGTGTTTGCTAATCCTCAGCTTACAGTGAAGATTGTGGAAGCTTTGAGGAAGATCCAGTGTTCCAGTGCGCCTTCAAAGTTTGAAACTTGGAAGGCATTCTCTTCAAGACCCGCATTTGGGCTAATTTCCCATCCAAGTTAGCCCAATCTACAGGCCTCAAACGACACCATCTGGCAAAGTTGGGCTAATCATAGGCCCATATGGTGAAAGATTATGGGCCATCTCTATTTGATCCTGCTTCTGAGGACAAAAGGTTCTGTTCAAGGGGAATGGACCTGACTCCTGAGTAGCAGTAATTTTGGATTAAAATGATTTTCTTACAAGTGTTTCGAATAATTACTTGTATTTTCCACTTATCTCATAAGAAAAGTCATCGTTTTTTATGAGTACATGATTCTCGTCACACAACGCTGTGACATTACTACAAAAATTATTTTTAAAAAACAGTCATAAAAAATGTCAGTTTACTTAAAATTACTACTATGTCAAAATTTGTTCAAAGATTTGTTTGGAAACACTTCCATTTCACAATTTTCGTATTTCAAAACTCTATAAAAGTACGGGGATCGATCAATATATACAAAAGGCAGACTATAAAAATTTTACCAAGCCAGTCGAATTTAGCTGCTTTTTTTTTTTTTTGAGTATCAGGCTATCAGCTTAGTTTTGGCCTGTGTTTCTCACTTACTGAATTTAAAAATTGACAATTTGAAAGCATCACCAATACTTTTACTAATTTACTAAAAAAAAATAAAAAGTAAAAAAAGCAAGTCTTTTGTGACGAGTTGAAAGCAAATAAGTTACCAAAAATAGACATTTTTAGATGGAAATCTAGAGAGAGTTTTCCTAAGATAAATACTCATAATACCAGTCTTGAAAAGGTTTACCTTATAAATTATGACAAGGAAAAAGTATATACAGCATTTGCATATGTGAATTGACAATTGCATAAAAAATATTTCCTCAAATTATAAAGAAACAAGAAATTTTGCAGTTTTTGGTGCACTGAAGGTACATTAAATGGTTTAACTATTATTTATTGTGGAATGAAAATAGACTACTATAACTCATGGGCGAATTATTCCGCCGGGGGGGAAGCTTGAAGGCAAATCAGTGAATCAGTCCTCAAGATATTGTTTAAATAAATTCCAAGGTATACAACACAATGACTTAGTAACTACAACAATTTGTTTATTCTAAAGTTCATTAAACATGAGACTTCTAGACAATTTCAATTAGCTGACCTTTCTGCCATGTATTAAAAAATTGTATGTATACTATTGTATACACTGGTAAGTAAATGACGGAGTTTATATTATTTGCTAATTGCTGTCTTAATTATCAGATTTGAAGATTTTTATGATTTTGAGAAAATGCTTATACTATTGTGCCAAGAATTGGAGAATATAAGATATAAGTCTGAAAATATTCTTTAATATAGCATATGTACACACCATGCCACGCCAAATTTCCCTCATGTGAAACAT